>BMAV01003177.1:92114-105478 GCA_019973955.1 Trichonephila inaurata madagascariensis
TTGTAGGTGGACTAAAACACTTTGAAAAAATTAGAAGTAGTCTGTAACCCTAGAAAAGTCTGCCTAACCCTGCTATACAAAATAGAAGAAAAAAAGTGTTTGAGAGTTTCACAAATGTATATGTCGCAGGTATATAAACTATTTCTTTTTGCAAATTTTGAGTCGTGAGCATTCATAAGCATGAAATGAAAGAGCGTCACCCATTTCAAACTGAAAAGAGAAAGCAAAAAGAAATCTTAATGTTATTTCTCAACACGACTGGATGTGTTATATAATCTTCTCAAATTATTACAAGTCTAGACATGCTCTTTGCTGTGTTGTTAGACACGCCATTTTCAGAATAGTATGCAGTGTTTATTAAGGTATTTGACTGTTTTTTTTTTGAAAAAAATGGGGACATGGGGATTTTTTTTCTGATTTTTAGATTTATTTAGTATAATTTAAGTAAAAAAGATCCTAAAATTGAAAACAGAAAAAAAAAATTATTTTTATTAAAATGGGAAAAAACTAGTGGAAACGTACGAAAAATTACCTAAACGGGCCCGATCTTTACGAACCTTATTTATGAAATTTTATGAACAAATCCCAATGTTTCAATTCTAATGTGTTACTTTGTTATTCATGTTTGTGAAATGACATTCAGGATAATAGATATTTTAAGTTTAACAAAAACTAGAGCACTTTATCTTAGTTATTATTTAAAATTTCTTAAAAAAACAGTGATTATATTCACATAAATAACTGTAAATTTAGAAATAAATCAGTGATTGATAAATCTGACAGTCAAAACATTTCTACTGCTATGCAGAACATACAGAAAAAAATTCAGCAAATTATTTTCAAAACTTTTGGAGCAATCACTGTCCCCGTTTGAGCTTTTCGAATAAAACATTTCGAATTAAAATGCATTTTAAAGTTCGGCATCGTATGTAAAGGTATGGCATCTGCTTTTACTAAAACTCTTGCAGTTTTTGTTTTAGTGAATGGAAAATAAAAAAAAAACTTGGTAGTTTTATTAAGCTAGTAATGTGGCATATAAAATAAAATCATAAAAAATATTTGTAAATTTTTGAAAATTTCATGATTTAAGGTTAGTCGGATACCTTAAGCGTCCACCACAAAACTGGAAATTAATATTTTTACAATTATTTCTTAACTCACATAAAAGAGGCTTGTTACACTTCTTATTTTCTATTGGGTTCAAATAACATAGTTTATCCAAATTGAAAATTATTGTGTTGAAAATTTTTCGAACAGAGGAACTTTGAAGAAAGTAAAAAATGCAGAGAAAGTTCTTCAAAACATAAATAAAACTTTTTCAGCAATTTTACCATCAAAATTTAATCAAAATCAACCTTTTAAAGCTACTGCATCGGGAAGTCTTAATTAAGTTCTAATGTTTTAATTACACATGTTCTTTTATGATACATTTACAGAATGATATTTTTACTTAAATATTGTACATATGAGAACAATAATTAACATTTATAGAAGTCAAAAATGCATCTATATTTCTGCATGGACAGAAAAGAAGATCAAAGAGCTGATTATGTGCGTAAATAATTTATATGCACATACCATTTACCCATTGAAAATGAAAAATCTCAAGAAATTGTTTCAAATAGGTTCATTTATAAAGTAAAATACATTTTAATTTAATTTAAAATAGTACAGGATCCGGTAAAACAACCTTCCCTATATTGAGAGGGTGCTGTGTGAGTTAAGGAGTGGATGCGGCAGTGGAAGGGGTCTAGATCGCTAGCGGGATACGTGAGATTTGCAGTAGCTGCAATGGCGTGGCATGGTGAGCATCGAGCATTTGTATTGGAGGGGAATATTCGTAATGGGGGTTATGTGATTACTATTCAGTAAGCATTTCGCATTAGGTTCCAATTTGGCCGTCATCGATAGAAAAACTATTCACGTTTGGGTAGAAAACTTCCGAGTAACTGGTTCTGCACAGAAAAAGAAACCACACCTGGCTGAACTCGGATGCGAACATCGCCGGAAAATGTGGCGCGTGTGAGAGCGTCCATCAAGAAAACTCCAAAGAGTTCAGCACTTAAACATGCAACTACCCTGAGATTGCCTAATAAGAGTGTAAGAAGAATCCTGCACATCACATCACCCTTACAAAATGATATTGACCCTTGAATTAAGTGAGAGAGATATTCAAACTCACACAACTGCTTGTAAAGACATTCTTCAGAACATTTGCCCTGGCGCTGCTTTGATTTCGTCTGATGAGTTCCAATTTCACTTTCTGACACTATAAACCAGGGGTGGGCAGACTTTTTCAGGGCGTGGTCTACTTCTAATTTTTTCATTGTGAATTTTTTTTATTATTTAATGCTGAGTATTTATTTAATAATTTGTTTTTTACCGTTTTTTGTTCCCGACAATCTACAAAAAATATTTTTTGCTGCGTATTGTGATACGACACCAGAATGGTAGACTTTCCATTCTCAACCACCCCCTCCCCCTTGAAAAATTCTTCTGTGTGCCAGTACCCAGTGCCGTTGGTTTGGTGAGGTAGGAAAAGGTCTACAATATTAAATACAAATTAATAATAAATACGGAATGTGTACTTACAGAACTAAAATAATAATAATAAAAAAAACTAACACTTATAAAACTGCGTTTAAAGCAAAACGCAAAAAAATACAATTATAATAGCTACAATTATAATAATATCAAATGATACATTTAGTATCAAACAATTCAAAATAAACAAAAAAAAAGACATTTTTATCTAAAATTTATCTTAGTTTTAATCTAAATATTTTTTATATAAAGTTATTTTTCGTTGTTATAGTTAGTAGAAGACTTATATAGTCTGCAAACTTCAGCCAATCTTGAATAATTCCGTTTATAATTATTAACTGCTAAAATCTTCAGGCGGTCACCCCAAAATATCTTGACGGTCCACTGGTCAATTGAGATTGATGTAATGCCCACCCAGGCTATAAACAAACAAAATTTTCGCTACTGGGCAGCAGAAAACACTCAGCTGCTTCACAGTCCTAGTGTGACAGTTTGGTGCACTGTTGCTGAATTTGATGTGTCGGGTCCTTATTTTTTCGAAGAAAACTAACGATAACGGTTACTTCAGGTCACTACGGCCCCATGATCTCCCCGAGACCTTCCTCCGCCCAAAGTTAAACCAGTTTCTTGGGGTCCATGAAGAAGCAAACAAGGTTCCGACAAGACATAGCCAGACACAACTCACACTTCGCGGTGTTTGCTGGGCATTCTGAGAGAGTATTTCCTGGACATCTTCTCTCTTTGCGGAGAGATATCGTCTGGCCCCAAGGGCACCTGATTGGTCACCTAGTAATTTTTTTTCTTTGGGGAGACTTGAAGACGCAAATGTACAAACTTCGTCCTACAACCCTGCACGCACTAAAGGATGGAATCACCCAGGCAGTGGCTGCCATTCCCCCATGAAGAACCTCATGAGAAAACCATGGAAAACTTTCGGGAAAGACTTCGTCAATGTGTCACCATTGGAGGACGCCATTTAGTGTGGACATAACTTTTAAAACCAGTTAATGTAAAATGGCATTGTATTTTTTGCTCACAAATAATAGACTTATCTGTATCTTGTTTTGATTTTTTGAAACTGCCTTTTGAAACAAAGGATGTTAATATGCCTGACCTTGTATTTATCACAAAATTGAAAAAAGTGAAAATATTAATGCTATTTATTTGATTTAAATTACATATATATTATTTTGAGGTTAATATAATTTGTAATACAGCTTTTTTTTTTAAAAAAAAAAATTGATCTTTAATATAACTACGGAAGAATTAAAGCGGAAAATAATGTTTGTAAGCAATATTTGAAGAAATTCTGTGTATTTCAAATATCAATGGGAAAAAAAAATCTATTTTTAAGTAATATAAGGAAAAAAAAATGATTTCTTAAAGTTTGTTTCTAATATATCGGCTTATTTAAAACAATTAAAAATAAGCGCAAGAAAATCCATTATTGCCAATATCAGTTTTGTGCTCATATTACTTTAGACTGCAAAATTATGCTTTCTTTACATAAAAATACATTTTTTGTAACATTTAAAATAATAGAAAAATATATCTGAAAACCCAATATTTGCTTTATTATTAACTAAAAAAATAATTCACTCAGTTCTGATAATATTTGATTAAAATTATCAAGGATTTATAATTTGATTCGGAAGTAATTTTTTTCACACACAAAAAAAGTATCGATGTTGTCATAAGAAAGTATTTTCTATTAGGGAGAGGGGGAGTGTTTATTAACGTAGCACGAGTGTTATCAGAGACGGAATTTTTAATCTTGAACCGGGGTTAAGTGATAAGTACGGCACTTGTATAAATAGGCACTTCAGTCTCCTAACTTTCACATCACGTCAATATTAGTGTTTTAATCCCCGAGAGATATGACGTGCATCAGCCCCTCTACATGGTGGGTCTTCAGTGGAACCAGGAGACGATCTCCACGAATTCATGATCATGACCCTTAGGCTACTGTGAGCACTTTTTAGTGATGGTAGAAAGTATGTTAGGAAAGAGTTAAAAATTTCGTACTCAAAAACTATTTCACACATAAAATTTCTTACGCTGCGGTTAATAAGGTAATAACCACTAAAATGTTATTTTTCCAATGATGATAATATAGTATATTATATAGTTATTTTTAATATTTCATGTATTTTATTTTCATACATTCAAAGACTTCTGTCATTATGATTAATAAGTACTGAATTACTTTTTGTTTTTGTTTCAATCAAATAAATGTTTAAAATGCACTTTTCTTAGCTCTCAAATTTTCCCCTTTTCATTGTTACATAAAATGCTCCTTGCGTTTTAAATTACGTCATATATCTATGAAACTTTCACAACTTATAAAAAGAGGATACGATTCAAAAATTTGTGCATTAGTTTTCTAAAAAAATTAACGGATCATATTTTGTTCTGTTTTGAACATCTTGAATGTGTGATAATTGGCGAAATATTTCATATAGTATAGAAAATTTATTATTTTTTTCCATCAAATTTTATTCTGCGTTTAAAATCCATGCACAGATATATTTTGTAGCAGTTCATAAATATATATAAAAAATGATGTACATATCTTAAAAATTAATGCGTAAAGAGCATTTTTTAAAAAAAAATTAAAAAAATTAATTTTTTTTTTAAAAAATCAGTTTATAATTTTTTTTTTGAAAAAATACATTTAAATTGTGAAATATAAAAATCATTTACTGCATTGATTCCATTTTCAGCTAATTAAGCTAACAATTTAAGAAATTAGTTTTAACAGTCCACCGTCCCTTTAATTCACAAGATATATTGTTTTAACCAAAGATATATTATATGAGAAAGTGAAAACACACTAGAAAAGCTAAAAAAAAAAAAAAAATATTGTAACGATATTTCTCAAAAGAAAAAAAAAATGTTTTTATCCAACTCACACTTTTTACTAATGCTTTCAGATAACACTAAAAAACCCAACAAAGACCAAACTTAACATAAACAACACTTCACAAACGACAAGCGACACAAAAAAACAAATGGTTAACAAAAAAAAAATTTCTAATCAGCATACAGTGAATATTTAAGATTCCCCTTCATCTGTGAATGTATAAAAAACACTTCGGCGATTGCATCCGAAACTGACATCGTAAATCCCTCTTTCAGAGTTATGAAGATCAGTAAACAATGCCCGAGCTTAGGACAAAAAAATCTTTTCTTCGCGATAAGTCCCCAAAAGAGCCAACCAGTCCTTCGCAGTTTGTCCAGCTGTCGTGTGAATGCCAACATCTGTGTACGACACTCCAGTGCGTACGTCACACGCACACACACACACATATGACTGCATGACCACGAATAGGGAGGCGATAAGATAGAGCGAGGATTAAGCGACGAACAATACACCTGTTGGAGTCCGTCTCAGCCACACATTCTTCGCGCGAATCGAAACAAGGTTATTGGAATTCCAAGTCCTTGGAAAGATTTAGAGCACATCTCTTCTTCGAGGTGGATATTAATTCCGCCGCAATATTTATTATGCTGGTAGAAGGTGACAGGTGTTAGAGCGTGTTGCACAAAAGTGTTTTCCGCAACCGTTTCCATTCGGAGGAAAAACAAAAAAAAGTCCTTTCCTTTGTTTTCTGTGGAGCGGCGAGTGTGTTTTAAGTGATTCGAAACGTTTGATATTCCCGAAAAGCTGCATGGAGTTCTGATGCGTGTATAAAAACCGAAGTAAGAAATTAAATTTACTAAATGTAAAATTTTCGTAACTTCACTGAACAGCTTTCTACAGCTTATAGTTAGAACCGGGAAAAGTATTTCACTCTTTCACAAAAAAAAAAAAAAAAAAATTTTTTTTTTTATTTACTTTTATCAAAAATGCTTCATATTTACTAACCAGAAACGGATTGAATGAATAGAACTAATCGGTTTTCTGATGGTTCCTGCACTCAAATCCTCTGCAGGAGGAAAAACATTTGGACTGTTTGATTATCCAGAAGAAGATTCCATTATCACGGAAACTGAATCTTTGTCTTCGTTAGAATCAGGAGGTCAAAGATTCCTTCCTGTCGATTTGCCTGAAACAGTGATACCTTCCTTTACAAAATCCATCGATTCTGACGAATCCATACTCCTTCCTTCCATTTCAGATATCCTGAATAAAATACCGATAGCAGGTGATAATTCGAACAATATTATCTCTTTCTCAGAGCAGGATTCTGTTGTAACAGTTACCACAGGCCATGAGACCACAGTGGAATATCCAGATTCGAATAAAGTATCGATTTATATTATTATCCCTGTTGTCCTTGTATTCGTAGTGATGAGTACTGCCTTTTTGTATTACTTGTGCCGTTGTATGATGAGGAGGAAAAAGCGAGAAAATCAACTAGCCACTCTCACCCCAAAGACTGTCGATCCTCGAATGGCAGGAGTCAGGGCCAATCAGCCCATACAGTTCGTGGTGCCAACCACAATAGTTGTGAGCGAGAATACTGAGGAATCTGTGTCAGAGACTGATTATTCATCGAGTGGTGCTAAAACTCTTCCAATCATCATGGACAGAAGGAAAAAACGAGGCTTTCACATCAATCCTGAGGATTTGCAGCACGGACTGTACGTTGGCGTGAAGGCAGCTTCCGAAAAAGGAACCTTTTTGGGTGACTTAGGTAAAGTTGGGTTTTCTTTGAGTTATAGTTCTTTCCGGAACCAATTGACAGTAAAACTCATCGGAGCTGCTGATTTACCTTGCCATTTCCTGAGGACAACAGCGAATCCGTGTGCGAAAGTGGTCCTGCTGCCCGACAAGACCACCAAGTACATGTCCAAAGTGCAAAGAAACACCATGAACCCAGTGTTCAATGAGTCTTTCGTGTTCAGCATCAGGAGAGACGATTTGGCTGAGAAGAGACTCAAAATCTCCGTTTGGGATTATGACAAGTTCTCCAGGAAGTGCTTAATTGGGCAAGTGATTTATGCAGTGAAAGATTCTGGGTTGACAAACACTTCCACGGGCGATGCCATTACTGGAGATATTTGGGTTGACTTAAAACCAGAAACTTCAACGGTAAGTTACAGCTTTATGATTCTCATACCATTTCTTAAAATTTCGTTTCACTTCATAACACATGTTTGACACATTTTTTTAGTCTTAGATTGATATATTTGGTTAAAAAAAATGTTACTGTTTGTATAAATTGACATTTAATTAAGAGTATGATAATATTTTGAATAAATAGGTTTTTCAGGTTTTTTTTCTTTTTTTTTTAGCATTTAATGTACCAAAAATATCAAAATTCTTTTTTAATCCCATAACTTACTATTAATATACTAGTTTCACTAAAGACTATCTCAATAGTTCATCAGATATGTAAATATTGCTTTACATTAAACATTCTTTTTCTTATATATCTAACATGTATTCGCACAAATTAACTGAAAGTTAAAGCATTTTATTTTAAATTATTGCAAATATTTAATATAATCAATCGAAATGAAACTATTTCTTAATGCAAATATTAATATTATCTCAATCAAATTGATTATTTTATAAGGATTTCTCAATTTTCATCGTCTTATGAATATTATTTTTTACATAGCTCATATTTTTTATTAACATTGCAGAGAATTACACAGATATATTAATTCCTCCTAGTAGAGTATACACAAAAATGTAGACTATTCATCTAAAAAAATTATAATTGCAAGCAAATTAATTCAGAAATAAAACATTACTTCGAAATAAAATGTAATAATTTTGATTACTATTTTCGTTTTTCAAATTACTTAAAAAATTGCTTCTAAAAAGTAAAATAAGGGTATACGAATAAATTTAAATGCAACGTCGTGTCCATAGAAATACTCCATCACATGCTTAATTAATTATTTTTAATTTTCAAAAAAATGTCTCAATTATTGTCTGGAAGTATTTTGAATTTGATATAAATATTTTTATTTACAATGCTCCCTCAGTTAAGAATGAAACTGAGAATTATTACTATTTCTCTCTTCCTTCATGAAATGTAATTGTATTGTGAATGCTTTATTTTGAGTTAATTACAACGGAAGAAACTCAAACAATGTAAAGTTAATTAAAAAGCAATATGGCTGAAAATTATATATTATTTTTCTTAAAAAAAACACTATCATTCTAACTGTTCATTGTGCTGAAAAGTTACACAGTATTATTTAAAAGTAAAATAATTTTAATTATAATTATTAAATGATATAAAATGTGTGTTTTTTTCTGTAAAAAATTCGAATACAATGTGAACATAGCTAATAAAACCATTTAATTAGTTTTGAATATTAATATGTTATTAGATTCAAATTAGTTATAATTTTTTTGTGCATGTGTAAAAGTGGTTCCAATTCCAATTAAAATCCCATTTGTTTTTGTTTCTTGTAAAAAAAAATATTTCATAAGTACTAGCGTAGAAAAATAAAATAAAGCAATAAACTTTAATATATATATATATATAAAGCGTAGAAAATGGTCCTGATCATATTTAAGAAAAAAATATTTTTGATAAGTATTTACTTTTGTATAAATTTAAACTATGGTGATAAAATAGGACATCAAAGTATATAATCAAAAAATATTTTAAATTTAAAATTTGTCTTTTAAGCTGCAATAGATTTCAACAATGGAAAAAAAAGCAAGGAAATTTTTAGTAAAATAAAAGCTGCTAAAATTTATTGGTTGTAGGAAGTGAAATGATTTTAATTACATTACTAAATCATTAATTATTAATAATTTTTAATGGATGACTATGTTTTGATTTAAAAATATTTTTTACAAGTATAATAATTCGCGTTAATTAGACACTTAATTTTTGTTTCATTTATTACTGCGATTTAAAAACTTTAATTGAACCATGAATAAATATTAACTTATATTACATTTTTGTACTCTGCATATAAATTATATTTTTAAAATAATTCTTTTTCGTTGTATGCTAAAAGATAAACCAGATTTATTTGTAAAAAAATTACTTTATTTTAGTAAGTGACATATTTAATCTTTTCAATAACATAATTTTGGCACACAATATATATATATATATATATATCTTTATATCTTTATAATATATAATAACTCAAGTAAAAGTTAATTTTTAGCTATAAATCCTAAAAAAATAACGCATATTGATGTACTTTAAAATATACTCAATTTTAAGAGCATTTTTCTTTCCTCATTTAAATTTCTGTTAAATTTTATAACCCCCCCCCCCAAACATAGATAATTTGCTAATTTTATTAACTTTGTTTGAAATATAGAAATTGTTAATGATGGATAGTGTGTGTGTGTGTGTGTGGTTTCTTTACGATAAATTCAAAATACTTATTTTAGATTTGTAAAAAATTGAGTTTTTTTTTCTTGAAAGCAATACAGCAGAAATAATTTTTTTCATTGTTAATATTTTTTGATTGTTCAATTTGTAAATTTATATTCCTTTTTAAAACTGTAGACCATATGTAACAGGAATACGAATTTTAATATAAACACTAAGAAAAATACATATAACAACCGTTTTTCGTTCTTTATGGAAAAAAACAAATATAATCACTAATTAAAAGTTTGATAAAGTTATGAGAAGATAAAAAAGTATATTAAAACAAATAGTATGAAAATTATTCTTATTTGTAAGATGTTACTTTTAAAATGAAAAGTTTCAATCTTATATTCTAATTTTTAGTTATGTAACTTCAAGCATGCATAGTTTTTTTTGTACACCACAGATTATCCTTTTATTGGAACACATAATAAGTGAGTATTTTATTTGATGCAATTTATCGCTACCAAGTTTTTTAACATAAATTTAACATGTGCGTATATATTTGACTTGCGTAATTTCATCTATGCAAGACTGTATGAAACAGGTTGAAACTGAAAATTCAGCTGGAATTTATTTAGTAACTCCTTCATTTCTTTGACATAGTATCACTGAATGGGATATTATGTATTTTTGGTGTGGCAATTTATCATTTTCCTGCATTGGATTTATAATTTGGTACCTTATTAATTTTTTCTATTTTTTAATAATTTTTAAAATTTATTTCATTCAATAATATTAATATTCTATTACACGTTTAGCCCACGGACATTATTTACTATCCATTTTTTTCATATATATTGCATAATGTTATCAGTAAATCAACTTTTTATGGTCCGACAGATTAAAGTATTGGCCATGAAAAATTAAAATACTTATTTTAAGTAAGTGTAAAATAAAGATGATTTTACATTTTTAAAATAATTCTTTTTCGCTGTATGTTAAAAGATAAACCAGGCTTATTTAAAAAAAATTATTTTATTTTAGTAAATGACATATTTAACCTTTTCAATAACAAAGTTTTGTCCCCATACATTTTGGAAACCAGGACATACTCGAAAGAGTAAAGTGCCAAAAATAAGACTGTTTACATATATCTTTAAAAATTTCAAATAGAACTTAGATTTTTGTTGTGATTTTAATAAAGATATTTTAATCATTCTGTATATAAATATAAGATTAATTTTTAGATTATTTTTTTTTTCTGTGTAATTTAAGCTGGACATAATTTTTAAGATCTCATAATACATGCTTATGTTTAGGTACCATTTTTAAAAAAAGTACTTCTTAAATATGCAAAATATTTTTTGCTTACATATAAAACGATACACAAAGTATAGTAAACCTATTTTCTTAGAGCAAAATAATAAGAAAGTTTTTTTTTTTAAATATGAAACTTCGTAATTTTGAATTTTTTTTTTCCCCTTTTTTATACATAAAACTATTTTTTTAAATACTATGTGCAACTTCGGATAAAAAAACAGGTTCACTATATGCGCATGTATCCATTATAGAAGTGTAAAAAATTTGGAACCATATAATACAATAGTTTATTTTAAAAGTATACCTAAAAGTAAAAATTTATGCTTCGGAGAAAAAGTGAAAAAAGCAAACATTTGTAAACGTTTGTTTACCTGTTTGTCAATTACTTTTTTCATATTTAAAGGTTATTTTATCAACGAACATATAAGTGCAATGCATTTTTAGATTTAGAAAAATATGAACTATTTTTTAATACTAAAATTGAAAAATCGATTTTTTTAATGTGTATGATGTCCTGGTACCTTAATACTTATGAAATTATATTGGGAAAATTGTCTCATTATACGAATAATGAAGTCGGAGTCATTATTTATAATAGAATACTTTCATAAGGCAAAAAAGTATGCTGTCATCTATTTACGAAGATAATGAATCATATTAACATTTCAATATAATGGATAATGATTACTTTTAAACATGAAATAAGACATATTGCATCATTCACAATTTCATTTTTTCACTTGTTCTGTCAACGTTAATAAATAAAAAATTTTTTAACCAATTAGTTTCAAATAGCATTTAGGAACGGCGTTAGTTTCATTTTAAACAATTTCGTTGATTCATTTTTCTCATTCGGCTCTGGATGTATTCTTTAAAAAATTGAACGTTGTACAAGCTCGTGAAAATTGCAGAACAAATTAATTTTTAGCCATTCAGAGTTATTTTACACTGGCGTCAAAGTATTCAAACTTCAATGCTTATTCAATTCCTACTATTAGCTCACGCTCTCTATATTCTTATTTATATATATATTCGTGCAATTTTTAATCCTTAATAAAATACATTTTAAAGCACTCAATTGAGTTGAAATTTTATATACATGATTATTTTGGATGACAATACAATAATTTAATTATAATTAATAAAACTTATTGATTAAAACTAATTATTCAAAGAATACAGGCAAGAACAAATACGGCCATGTTGGCATCATTTTTGGCGAAACTTGAAAGGTTTTTTCTCACGTTTTAAAGCACTCGTTTGAGCTGAAATTTTCTATACTCTATTGTTTTGGGTAAAAATACGAAAATTTAATTATAATTAATTAAAATTAATTGACTGAAACTAATTATCTAAAGAATTACAGATACAACGACATTGGTTTCATTTTTAGCGACTTGGGTCAAAACTTCAAAAGATTTTTTTCTCACGTCTTAAAGTATTCAGTTTAACTGAAATTTTATAGACACGATTGTCTTAGATGACAATACTATACTTAAATGATAATGAATAAAAATTAATTACCACTTAATGTTGTGATTCTGTTCAATGTATATACATATTTATATTAATTGTAAGTATTTATAATAAAAAGTAGATAAAACAAATTTTCTTTGTTGATCTAAGTAGGAATTGACTTAATTTTTTTTTTATATCATTTGTTTTTATGAAATGTATATTTTTAAATAATAAACGTATGCTTTTATGTAACACTTTGCAAGATGATAACGACAAAAAAAAAGACATTTCAAACTCGGCATTTGCTCAGTTTTAGAGATATCCATTACACGGTATCGACAGGAAATTCTCCAATTATTCCAGGCATTTTTTTCTATTTCTCCATTGGATCATTAGATTGTATGAATCAACATCCCGCGTCCGTCCTTTTAATCATGTCAGAGTACAGGAAGGGAGAGCGACAGGTGTTTTTTGCGGGGCTTTCTAAAAATAGAACGGGATAAAGAGACGACCGTTACATAAAGATATCATGCGAAATCTTCTTTTAAATCTGCTTTACATCCTTCTATTATAATATTAGTACAGTCAACTCGCCTTAGTATGTGGATTCCACTTAACCGTACGTCTTTTAATTTGAAAACCCTTTTTTTTTTAAAAAAGTAAAAAAAAAAACAAGTAATATAACAAAAAAAAAAAAAAAAAAAAATTAAATCTCTCAATTCCTTATTAGATCAACAAAGAAAATTTTTATTTTAGCTACTTTTTATTAAATAGTTACAATTAATATAAATA
>BMAV01003177.1:105878-120102 GCA_019973955.1 Trichonephila inaurata madagascariensis
AAAAGTGGTTCCAATTCCAATTAAAATCCCATTTGTTTTTGTTTCTTTAAAAAAAAATATTTCAAAAGTACTTGCGTATAAAAATAAAATAAAGCAATAAACTTTAATATATATATATATATATATATATATTATATAAAGCTTAGAAAATGGTCGTGATCATATTTAAGAAAAAAAATTTTTTTTTTATGTATTTACATTTATTGCATAAATTTAAACTATGGTGATAAAATAGGACAGCAAAGTATATAATCAAAAAATATTTTTAATTTAAAATTAGTTTTTTAAGATACAATAGATTTCAACAATGGAAAAAAAAAAAGCAAGGGAATTTTTAATAAAATAAAAACTGCTAAAATTTACTGGTTGTAGGAAATGAAATGATTTTAATTACATTATTAAATCATTAATTATAAATAATTTTTAATGGATGATTATAATTCAATTTAAAAATATTTTTTACAAGTATAATAATTCGCGTTAATTAGACACTTAATTTTTGTTTCATTTATTACTGCGATTTAAAAACGTTAATTGTGAACCATGCATAGTTATTAACTTATATTACATTTTTGTACTCTGCATATAAATTATATTTTTAAAATAATTCTTTTTCGTTGTATGCCAAAAGATAAACAGATTTATTTTTTAAAAAAAAATTACTTTATTTTAGTAAGTGACAAATTTAACCTTTTCAATAACATAATTTTGGCAGACAATATATATATATAATAACTTAGTAAACGTTAATTTTTAGCTAAAAATCCTAAAAAAATAAGGCATATTGATGTACTTTAAAACATACTCAATTTTAAGAGCATTTTTCTTTCCTCACAGCAATTTCTGTTAAATTTGACACCCACCTCCACAAACATAGATAATTTGCTAATTTTACTAATTTTGTTTAAAATATAGCAATAATTAATGATGGATAGTGTGTGTGTGTGTGGTTTCTTTACTATAAATTCAAAATACTTATTTTAGATTTGTAAAAAATTGAGTTTTTCTCTCTTGAAAGCAATACAGCAGAAATAATTTTTTTCATTGTTAACATTTTTCAATTGTTCATGTTGTGAATTTATATTCCTTTTTAAAATTGTAGACATATGTATAACAGGACTACAAATTTTAATATAAACATTAAGGAAAACACATATAATAACTGTTTTTCGTTCGTTATGGAAAAAACAAAGACAATCACTAATTAAAAGTTTTATAAAGTTATGAGAATTAATAAAAAAGCATATTAAAACAAATAGTACTAAAATTATTCTTATTTGTAAGATGTTTAAAAATGAAAAGTGTCAGTCTTGTATTTTAATTTTTAGTTACAATAGTTAATGTAACTTCAAGCATGCATAGTTTTTTTGTACACCACAAATTATTCTTTTATGGGAACACATAATACGTGAGTATTTTGTTTGATGCTATTTATCGCTACCAAGTTTCTTAACATAAATTTAACATGTGTGTATATATTTGACTTTCGTAATTTCATCTATGCAAGACTGTATGAAACAGGTTGAAACTTTAGAAATTCAAATTGAATTTATTTAGTAACTCTTTCATTTCTAAGACATAGCGCAACTGAATGGTGTATTCAGTTGCGTTGAACTGTATTTTTGGTGTTGCAATTTATCATTTTCCTGCATTGGATTTATAATTTGGTATTTTATTAATTTTTGCTATTTTTAATAATTTTTAAAATCCATTTCATTCAATAATATTAATAATCTATTAAACATTTAGCCTAAAGACATTATTTACTATTCATTTTTTTCTCCATATATATTGCATAATGTTATTAGTAAATCAATTTTTTATGATCCGACAGATTAAAGCATTGGTCATGAAAAATTAAAATACTTATTTTAAATCAGTGTAAAATAAGATGGTACTCGCCCCATACATATTTGAAACCAGGACATTCTCGAAAGAGTAAAGTGCCAAAAATAAGACTTTTTGTTTATTGGACATATATCTTTAAAAATTTCCAATAGAGCTTAGATTTTTTTTGTGATATTAATAAAGATATTTTAATCATTCTGTAGAAATATAAGAATAATTTTTTAGTTAAATGTTTTTTTTTCTGTTTAATTTAAGTTGGTTATAATTTTTGAGATCTCTTAATACATGTTTATGTTTAGATATCATTTTTAAAAAAAGTACTTCTTAAATATGTAAAATATTTTTTGCTTATATGTAAAACAATACACAAAATATAGTGAACCTATTTTTTTAGCAAAATAATAAGACAGTGTTTTTTTTGAAAAATACATAAAACTTCGTAATTGTGAAAATTTTTATTTCGTTTCTTTTTTATACATAAAACTATTTTTTTAAAAAAACTATGTACAACTTCGAATAAAAAACATAGGTTCACAGTATGCGCATGTATCCATTATAGAAGTATAAAAATTTGGAACCATGTAATGCAATAGTTTATTTTAAAAGTGTACCTAAAAGCAAAAATTTATGCTTTCGAGAAAAAGTAAAAAAAAAAAAAAAAACATTTGTAAACGTTTGTTTACCTGTTTGTCAAATACTTTTTTCATATTTAAATGTTATTTTATCAACGAACATATAAGTGTTGTACATTTTTAGATTCAGAAAAATATTCACTATTTTTTTAATACTAAAATTGAAGAATCGATTTTTTTAATGTGTATGATGTCCTGGTTCTCTTAATACTTATAAAATTATATTGGGAAAGTTGTCTCATCATACGAATAATGAAATCGGAGACATTATTTGTAATAAAATACTTTCATAAGGTAAATAAGTACGATGTCATCCATTTATGAAGATAATGAGTCATGTTAAAATTTCAATATAATGGATAATGATAAAGTTCAAATATATGAAATAAGAGAGAATGCATCATTCACAGTTTCATTTTTTCACTTTTTCGGTCACTGTTAATAAATGACATTTTTTTAACCAATTAGTTTCAAATAATTTTTAGGAATAGCGTTATTTTCATTTTAAACAATTCCATTGACTCATTTTTCTCATTCAACTTTGGTTGAATCATTTAAAAAATTGAACGTTCTACAAGCTCGTAAATGATTGCTGAACAAATTAATTTTTAGCCATTCAGAGTTATTTTATTCATTCGTCAAAGCAACCAAATTTGAATGCTTATTCAATTCTTAATATTAGCTCACATTCTCTAAATATTTATTTATTTATCTTGGTGGAATTTTCAATAGCTAATAGAATACATTTTAAAGCGCTCAATTGAGTTGAAATTTTATATACATTATTATTTTGGATGACAGTACAGTAATTTAATTATAATTAATAAAAATTAATGGATTAAAACTAATTATTCAAAGAATTGCAAATATAGACACGATGGCATCATTTTTTGCGACATAGTGACCTTTTTGGCGAATTGTATCAAAACATGAAAAGGTTTTTCTCACATTTTAAAGCGCTCATTTGAGCTGAAATTTTCTATACACTATTGTTTTGGGTAAAAATACCATAATTTAATTATAATTAATTACAATTGATTGACTGAAACTAATTATTTAAGGAATTACAGATACACAGCCACGTTTGTTTCATTTTTAGCGACTTGGGTCAAAACTTTAAAAGATTTTTTTTCACGCTTTAAAGCATTCAGTTAAACTGAAATTTTATATACACGATTGTCTTCGATGACAATACGATACTTTAATGATAATGAATAAAAATTAATTACCACTTAATGTTGTGATTCTGTCCTATGTATATACATATTTATATTAATTGTAAGTATTTAATAAAAAGTAGATAAAATAAAATTTTTCTTTGTTGATCTAAGTAGGAATTGACTTAATTTTTTTTATATCATTTGTTTTTATGAAATGTATATTTTTAAATAATAAACGTATGCTTTTATGTAACACTTTTCAAAATGATAACGAAAAAAAAAGACATTTCAAACTCGGCATTTGCTTCAGTTTTAGAGATATCCATTACACGGTATCGACAGGAAATTCTCCAATTATTCCAGGCATTTTTTTTCTATTTCTCCATTGGATCATTAGATTGTATGAATCAACATCCCGCGTCCGTCCTTTTAATCATGTCAGAGTACAGGAAGGGAGAGCGACAGGTGTTTTTTGCGGGGCTTTCTAAAAATAGAACGGGATAAAGAGACGACCGTTACATAAAGATATCATGCGAAATCTTCCTTTAAATCTGCTTTACATCCTGCTATTATAATATTAGTACAGTCAACTCACCTTAGTATCTGGATTCCACTTAACCGTACGTCTTTTAATTTGAAAACCCTTTTTTTTTCAAAAAGTAACATAATAAACGAGTAATAAAACAAAAAAAAAAAAAATTAAATCTCTCAATTCCTTATTAGATCAACAAAGAAAAATTTTATTTTAGCTACTTTTTATTAAATAGTTACAATTAATATTAATATGTATATACATAGGACAGAACCTCAACATTATAAGCGGTAATTAATTTTAATTATAATTAATTAAATTATCGTATTTTAACCCAAAACAATAGTGTATAGAAAATTTCAGCTCATATGAGCGCTTTAAGGGGTTAGAAAAAAGCATTTTCAAGTTTTGAGGCAAGCCGCCAAAAATGACGCAAATGTGGCTGTATTTGTAATTCTGTGAATAATTAGTTTTAATCAATTAATTTTTATTAATTATAATTAAATTACTGTATTGTCATCCAAAATAATCGTGTACATAAAATTTCAGCTCAATTGAGCGCTTTAAAATGTATTTTATGAACGATTGAAAATTCCACGAAGATAAATAAATAAATATATAGAGAGTGTGAGCTAATAGTAGGAATTTAACAAATGCGAAACCATCCATGTTTTAAGTGCACATCTTTATATAGTGAGTGAGCGTTTATTAACATCGCTGTGGTTGAAGCAACACAAAGACTACTTTTTGTTACATTCTATTATTCGAAGACTATTATTCGTATTACTTTATTTGTGACGGGTCTTGTAATTTTGAATCTAAGTGAAATGATGAGGACGAAGCAATTGGCAAATCTCTACAAACTACCATGCCATCGGAAGGGGGGGGGAGTAAAGCCTCCTGTATCAGCGCCCTCTACACGGTGGGACTTCAGTAACACCAGAACTCGCGCTCCAGTTCTCCTGTCTCGAGTTCATGATCATAACCACTAAGCTACCTCACCACGGATTTTTTGTCTTGTTTCGCATAAGTAACAAGGTATTTTTCTGTGGATTCTCTCTTATGCTGTTATTCACCACTTACTTTTGTTTTATATCAAATAATCTCTTATAACTATACAGACTATTTAGCAATGCAATTGGAACCATGTGTTAAAAGTTATTTTGTTAAATCTGTGTAACAGAGCACACATACATCCAGTTGATAGGTTGACAGACAATTTATTTGAAGTTTCACAGAGTCGCAGTAGGAGTGGTCAAGGTCACATTTTCGTGACCTGTGAGTTCGAGTTCTGGTGCCACTGAAGACCCACCATAGAGAGGGGCTAATGCAAATTAAATCTATCTAGCTGAAAGTCTTCCCTTTTGGCGTAGCTTGGTAGTTCGGAGAGAAGGATGGTGTGGTACGGATGTCGTCCTAATCCCACGATAGAGGTTTAAAATGTTAAAACCCGTTGCGATAATTTGCCGAGTTCGAACGCAAGTTGTGATACCCCCCTGTCGGGGGTATCATCTCTTCATCCACGCGGCCTAGATTTGTAGGGATAAAGGATTGAGACCACTTGAACCTTCCATAATAAATCTAGTTTATTATATCTCAATATATATTAAGCAATTCAACACACAAGTCTTACTTAGAGGAAAACGATCAGGAGTTATATGACGTAATTAACAATTCTTAGCAAATAGCACATTAAATCCTACTCACTATCTTTATGATAAATTAACCTTCGAATCTTTATCTATAGCCGATTCCTTAATTAGCTAGAGTCCGCTCTATAATTAAATTTTAATAAGCAAGCTCTTACCGCTATCACACGCCGATCAGCAACCAAGCTTTATATCTTGTCTACTATTCCTTTAATCTTATCTATATATCTAATTATCCGACTTAATCCGGCTACTATGAAACTTTCTGGCTTCTAACCGACTTGTATATGGCTCCTATAATACTCTCCGGCCTCCAGGCGACCTCCTCGCGAATGCAAAAGCCCCAATATATATAATCATTCCTAATCTGCATATCACGTTTTCTTCTTGAGAAGGTTGGAATGAAATGCCATTCTTGCTCCAAAGATTCCCCAAGAGAATTAATAGCAGGCGTGAGAGAGATAAAGCCCCGTCACAAAGTATCGCAAAATACCCACTTTGTAGATGGCTAATGCACGCTAAATATGTCGAGGATGAAAGTCCTCCTTTTGGTGTTGTGTGGTAGTTTGAAATGTGGGGCACAAGCTCAATTGTCGTCTTCATCACTTGACCTAGATTCAAAATTACCATGTCCGTCACTAATAGGCTTCCTAATACTTTAGAGTGCGACGTTAGTCAAAAAAAAAATTATAGCTACACTAAAGCGATGGGCCCTCTTATTTTGCTCGATCAATCCGCGTTATTAACGTTCTACTGTAAAACGATCTCAGGAAATGACTTCTCGGCTCACATTTTGTACTTATCGAAAAAACTTCTCTCTAAAATTTAAATAGTTACAGTTTTACTTTTTTTTTATTATAAATAATTATTTGATTTCCATTACATTATTCCGACTATAAATCCTGTTTTTCCATTGAAATTTCTTTTTTTATTTGGGAGTGGTCATTTTTTAGTTATTTGATTCAGAATCTTATAAAGGATGAAAGAAAATTATAAAGTTTGAAAAAGCAAATATCCTATATATATAAGTTGTGTTCTAATCTTTTCTAACCAATGTTGTTCATTTCATGAATTTATGTCATCTTTACTAACTCATCGCTTCATCTAGATCAGGGATGGCGAGCCAGTGGCCCGTGTGCCATTGATGGCATGCGACGCAATATTTTTGGCACGTCAGTGGTCAAAATGGTTTACATTTTATTTTTTAAAATTTCAAATTTCACTATAAAGTATTACGAACAAACGCGAGTGATTTGGGAACACACATGTTTGATATTGTCTTGCCTTAGTTACGTTGTAGACTACAATTGCTTATGATGTAAAGCTTGTCTGCGCATAGCACAATCAATTTCATTGACACAACTGTATTTTAAAACTTACCTGTGTTATATTTACGATTTTTAACTGTTGTTTAACATGGCTAGTTCAGCAAAAGAACAAAAAGTGCAACTTAGTAAGTGTAACAGAGAGTTTCAAGTTTCGTGGACCGAGAAACATGACATTATTAGTAAAGACTACTGAGCGGTATATGTTTTATGTGATCTGGAATAGTGGTATGCAGAACATCGTCTGTAAAACGGTATTTTGAAACAAATCACAAACCCTCTTGCCGAAAAAATTAGTTGCTCAGAAACCGTTTGTCAGATGACTAAAATTCAGCATGTATTCTACAAAAAATAACATCTTACGTTTCTAATATAAATTATTTGTCATCCTATCTGCAACAATAAAAGTCACATACTTTAATTTGAAAATTACACGTATAACTAAAACAATTTTAACTATACAGCGCAAAAAGTATTTTTTTTTGTAGTAAATAGAGTTTTGTGTTATTCGTATTTAGTTTTATTATTTTCCCCAATAATCATGTCGAAATTATTTGACGGCATATCTATATGTCATTAGACACTTCTTTGGAAAAAATGGCACGTTGATCCAAAAAAGGTTCGCCACCCCTGATCTAGACCTAAAGGGATATTAATTCTTTAGAAAATAATCCAAATGAAATTCTTCCTGATCTCTTTAAAATAAATTTACCTCACATTGAAAGACATTCAGTCCACATTTTCAAATTGTAAGTATATACATTTGACAAAAATTAACATTATTTAAAAAATTTTCGAAACAGTCTTTCTTGAAAGCAATCTGATATAAAAAAATAATGTTTTTTTTTAAGATTTAACTTCTGTTAAATTCGAGCACTTAATATGTAATACATTTGATACAACATACGTCTTACCACAAAAACTTTGAGCCAAAGTGCATTTTTGGAAAATAAACATGTTTTTATCAGCTGCATGTAAGCATTTTCAGAATTAATCTTGAAGTTTCAACAAATATGTTAAATATTTTTGAACAAAAGGTTTGTTGAATTTTTAAGCACTTAATTACAAAGAGAGTTCTTGATTATTTGGATTTGATAAATTTTAATCAGTATTTAATATACAGAGTTTATACATTTTAAATACATTTGTGTGAAATCTGTTGTTCGATTAACAAAAGGTAACAACAAAACACTTTCAATACATATGTCGATTTGAAACATATTAACACGTATTTAGAGATAATCGGAATGACAGATAATTTTTTTAAAAGATACCTTTTTTGAGTGCATTTATCATTGAAATAGATAACGTATTTATGCTAATGCTTTTTTCTTGTTTAATACATGTATAAGAATTATTTAAAATTGTTTTTATCAATTCAAGTTTTCAATCGATATTTATACTATCAATACATTTGCCTTACTTATAATGCGGTTATGTAAAATGATATCATGTATGTGATATGAAAAACTATCTTTTTTTTATTAATTTTAATTTGTTTCATAAAAAATTCTGAAATTCAGTTTACACTGACTTCATGACAATAATTTAGCTTTTAAAAAATATAACTTAATTATCTTAATTTTGTTAAAATTTATTTTATCATGACTAACATTAAATATTAAAACCTTAAGTCGTTCTATTTTGTAGTGGTTTTAATTCGTAATTAATTTAAACCTTTAAATATTTACACACCTTAGCATATATAACTAATTAAAAATTGTAGTATTTACGAATGTAACATTATTTTGCAACTCAGCTTCTTTAACTTTTCTGTATCGTTAAATTTCATAGTTGAACTCCATTTAAATTCATTAAACAATTATTTAGTTTAAGTATATTATTTTTAATAAAATAACTTAGTACAAATAGCTAAAATATAGTAAAATATTAAATTTTAGCATTTATACGAGTAATCAAATAAAAACCATAACGCCAAAACACATTTTGATACAGCGGGGTTAAAAAAAAATATCTTTTAATTTATTTTCAGATATGAGGAAATAAATAATATAGATAATTTTGAAACAAATCGAAATTATTAAGACTTCACTTCAGCACAAAGTACTCTAATACTAAGTTTTTTTTTAATTATCTTTTGCTTATCAATTGCGTGACATCAGTCATTAAAAATTACTTAACATCATAGTAAACGCGTTCTATTAAATTCAATATGGTAAGTATTAGTTTTTTTTCACTTCCAATGGAAATCATGAATACATACTACTCTCATTACATTTATGAAATTGTAAGTAAAAACCAAAAATATGTCGAACTAAAAAAATATGAAACGCTTTGCAAAAAGCTCGACATGAAATACAATTTCTTCATTCATGTCTTATTTTATATTTTAAACACAGAAATGATTTTTATAGTAACACCTTTACTCCATTCCCTTAAAAATTTGCTGCAAGATTTTGTTTAAATGTTTTTTAAGTAAAAAAAAAAAAAACTAGCACACACACAGGTTCCAAATTAAATAAAAAGTTTAGCATTTCTTTCATTATTGATCCTAAAAGTTCATATAAAAGAATGAACTCCTTTCGAAAATTCCTTGACTATTATTAGAACAAATTGATCTAAGAATTGATTGCAAAAGTTATTTGAAAACATTTCTTTAGTTAAATATATTCATTAATGTGTTTCTATAATAATAAAAAGAACTATAACATAATGTAATTGTGGACAAACGCTTGGGATTTTTTCTTTTCAAAAAGTTACTTCAGAAACCTTTATTTTTAACATTAAAAATTATTTTTTTGCATATTATAACTTTGAATGTTAATAATAAAAAAAAGAGGGGGGGGGGGAAGGGGACAAAGTTAATTTTTTGTTAAAAAACATGACATGAAATTGGCAATAAATATTTTTTTTTCATTCTTTTAAGGAAATCATTTATGCGAAAATTTTAATACTCACAACACAAATTAAAATGAAATACGAGCAAAACCAATACAAAATGTTCTTTCTTCTGAAATGCGAGAAATTTCGCAGATTTTTCTTGTTATTTGCATGAAAAAATAGACTGTAGTATGCAGATATTGGAGACAATCGTTTTTTTAAAGTGCCGTGTTTTCAGCAAATAATCGTATAGAAATAGCTCCTACTATTTCACCCAAGCATAAAATTGAGAAACAACCCAACTATCCGAGGCATTTGGGTAAAGGCCTCGAATAGTAACATTTGGGGAGGAAGATCTTCTATTTGACTAGAAAATAAGACGCATAAATCACAGATAACTCGGCGATAACGTAAACAACTTTTATGTCCTTTGCACGATAAGAAGTCTTGCATGGTGGTTCAAGGTGGGAATAAATAAACAGTAATAATTCCCTAAGTGAATCTCTTCTGCGCTATAGCATGAACATTTCATCTCATCCTGTTCCCAGACAGTCTAATAGTTCCGGTTTCATTTTGCTGATTGAAGTCGTAGAAGTCGCTTACTTGACAAAAAGAAGTGTCTTGTAGATTGATGAATTATTTGCTTCTTGATAAAATACATAGAAAATGCGCACAAAATAAACTAACGACGTATTATTAAATTATCTGTACTTTGAATGACACTTGTTTTATACTATATGAAGACATGTATCTCGATTTTGGAATACGCAATATTATTTTTCAATTCCTACTATTAGCTAACTCTTTCTATCTATTTATTTATATATTTATTTATCTTGTTCAAGTTTTCAATAATTAATAAATTAATTTCTATTCATCCAATCAAGTTCAAATAAATTTTTTAAAACTTTTAATGGAGGACACTTGATGTTAATACAGTTTTTTTCAAATATTAACTCATTAATTAAATTTAATTACCGGTTTTTACCGCCAACTTAAATTCGTCTCTATTGTTGTAACAATGTAACTTTTAAAACAAAGACACGAAAATTGGCGTCGAAAACCTGTTTTTCAGCCAAACTAGCCAAATCGGGTTTACATTGTTACAACAATGCAGACAAATCATGCTCTTTTTTTCAAGTCCTACTATAAGTTCACTTACTCCCTATATATGTAATTATTTATATATGCATATATCTTATTCAAATTTGCAATCGTTAATAAAATACTTTCTATTCCTCCATTCAAAGTTGGAATGGACCTAATTTTTTTTATATTACTTGTTGCTTAGAAATATGGTATACTCCGAAATTGAATAAGTGTTACTGATTCATATGTTATCATTAATTTTACGATTTGTTTGAATTGTGGCACAATATCTTGTTGTAATTCAGGAGGGGTAAGTTGTTTTAGTTCTAGGGCCAGATTGTGGACGCAGGAGAATACCGGAGGGCCGAACCTTTTTAAAATGATTGCATTCAGTAGTTTATTTTACATCTCGGAAAAAAGCTATAAATTGTATTATAGTTAAATAAATTAGTGGAAGTTTTATTCAATTTATTTATTGTGCAATTTTCATTTTATTTATAGCTGCAAGTACATTTAGTTTTAGATTCAGTTTAATGAGATAAATGTACCGTATCACACTTTTCTAAATTTTTTTTTTAAAATCAGGGCTGAGATTGCTTGTTGAAATTCTCATCAGAGGTTGCAAGTTAATGTCAGTCAACTTTCTTCTCTATAATACACTTGTTGATCTATCTCCATGCAAGAAAATTTTGCTTGTGTGTTAATCCCCCCTCCCCCAAAAAAAAGATTACAATTTCTGCCTATTTGGTTTTTTGTTTTGGAGGGCCACATGTAGCCCACTGGCTGCTGCCAAACCCTGGCGTAATCAATAATCAATGGTCGATGTATGAACCAAATCATATTTTATATTTAAAGTTCAAATCACTGCATAATACACTCTAGGAATGTTCAACTGCATATTTTCAAATTTTTAATCTCTTTCCTCTTTGATGGATTATTATTTTGGTCTAAATTTTTAGGATGTTATTCATAGTGGTTAGATTTTTGAATTGAATTATGTATAATAAGATGTATATGTATTATAAGTAGACCGAATATTATTCTAAAACTGGATAATAACCACCAAGAATCTCCTTTGTTCTGATATTAAACGTTGAGTGAGAGCTGATTAAAGTCACACTGTAAAGCAATACGAGAGCTATTGGCGACGGCCCCCGTCAATCTGAATCATGGTCAAGTGTTGAGGATGATACCTAAGTTGGCACTTTGTTTCCATACTACCACATCACCCCAACGATAGGACTTTGAGCCTCTACGGATACAACGTCCCTCTATGCTACGGAACTTCAGTGACACCAGGACTGGGACCCGCGATAAAGTGGCTTTGAGTTCGTGACCGTAGCCACTAAGCTACCACGAGCACGGTATTATACGCTGAAGAAACAAAAAAAAAAGTTTTTTTTTTTCAAATGGAAATCAATATTTTCGAAATGACTGATCACAATAGGGATAACTATTTGTTTCTTAATGCATCTGCCATTTTTTTAGCATGGTTTTTCTGAAATTTCCGGAGAATTTGAGTGGTTGTAAGAGAGTGAATACAAGAAAAAAACATTTTTCATGGAATCAGGACATATGCTGCACCAACACATTCATTTTTTTAAATGTAACAGCAACAACAAAAAGAAAAACATTTTTTAAAACAAAAGCATTTTTTCAACTAAAAGGTTCCAAGATTCGTCGTAGTGTATTTTATGAAGAAACGAAAAAAACAATTATGAGAAAGAATGATCCATTTATCGTCATTCGAAATTGCGTAACTTCAGATGTCTTACCGAAATCCAGCCTATTTCCATGCAGATTTTCAGGCCAGTGTACTTTCCCGCATGGAATCATCTGTCCTTGTCAAATAAAATGGCGCACCCAAGGTCCTTTCTTCGAACGAGGGTTCCTTCAAGAAGCGTTGTGTCACTAACCTTTATTCTATTTACATGCAATGATTTTAGGAAATCCTTGAATAAAACTAGCTCTTGGAGTAATAAAATTTGATAAGCTCCTGGCATTGGAGACATCATTTTAGGTCAGCTTTCTGTTGTTTTGAGTGCAATAAACTTATCAGACATTGTTAATATTTTTGTGCATGTATTGTTGGGAAGTATTATCATATAAATTCTCAATTTATTCACAAACACAAACATTTTTAGTCTATTCTATATCTAATTTTTAAAGTTTTATAGCAGTTTGTGACTGTTTGTGCTTCTGTATAAGTGTGTAAAAATTGTTTGTAAAATACCTTTATACTTATTTACAAGCAGAAACAGTGTTTAAGAAAATTTTTGTAACAGAAGTAAAGTGAGCATATATGAAATATTTGTGTGCTTGGATTAGTTACAAATATTTTCCGTATATGTTTAAGAAATATTTTCAAATCCATAATTATATATACATCAGTTGCTTAAATGACTAAAATCTAAATTTTAAATAACTATTATAAAATTAAAACTGTGTTTTCGAGCAAAGATTACTTCAACTGTTTAATAATCAATATTCGAAATTGGATAATGGTTGCGGAAGCTTAGTGATCATGGCCACCCTCATGACCAGTTTCCTCAAGTCACGGGGTCGAGTCTTGATGCTCTTGAAGACTCATTGTGTAGAGGGGCTAAGGCAATTTAAATCTGCAGGTGCTCAAAGTCCTTACTTTGATGTGGTGTGGAAATTAGAAGAGTTGAATATTTGCTCTGGTGTAGTCTTCGTCGCTTTACAGTACGATGTTAACAAGCACTTTCACCAGATTGTTTAACAAATAATTACTATAATTTAATGATTGTAGAAAAATCTAACCAGTTTTAAATGTTTCTTACAAAATTGTTAGTGTTTCGAGAATTTGGTATTTGCAATGTAGAAAAGCTGAGGCACAATAAATATGTCGAGATTCTTTTGGAGAGATGCGAAACTTTGGAGAGAGAGGCTCCATCTCAAATGTCATCTTCGTTACTTGATCCTGATTTAAAATTAGAAGGTTCTTCGAGAATAGTCTGAGTGCTGCTTCGTTGTGTTACACTGATACACAATCCGTAGAATATTTTGTAATTTATTTACATTTATTTACCCTTTATCTACCGCATTATGATTTACTGCAGTTATTTTCAAGGAATACATTTTTTTGAATAGCTACATTGAAAATTAAGAGATATACATAAGAAAA
>BMAV01003177.1:122144-133876 GCA_019973955.1 Trichonephila inaurata madagascariensis
TTATTGAATAAATAATTTTCATTAATTAATAAAATTAATCATTAATAAAAATATTTAATTAAATTTTACGTATTATATACTTAGAATTATAACCAATCGGAAAAAAATCAAGGGCTTTGTGCGGGGGGTCCGGACCCCCAGGACCCCCCTTGTGTGCGCCACTGATATATATATATTCATTTATATGATTTTTTATAACCACGGTTCTGAACGTAGTTAGATATTTCTTAGTTAATTTTTATATAAAATTTATATATAAAAGCCTAAGTCAAAATCAAGAATATTTTTGGTTAAGTAAAATTGATGATATTCATAATATTTCTAATTATAATCCTTAAATATTTCGCTTAGATTTTCCCAATTTAATTGTAGTGCATTGAAATATATTCCGCTCATCACTGATTCAAATTGTACTAAAAATTTCAAATATTTCGAATTGTAATTATCACAAATGTCTGTGTTTTTTGAACATATGGTACAAGAATAATTAATTTTATAGTGATAGTTTAATTAAAGTATTTGCTGTGCAAAATCCACTCTTAATTCAGTTTATGCTTTATTTGGCTAAAAATACTATGTTTTGCATCAGATTTGGCGATATTTCTTCAGTTACATTCGATTCTGCTTTTTATCACCACGCTAAAATATTTAATGAGTATTTCACTATTTAAGGGAAAAAAATTAATACTTATATTTTGAAATGTTCACATTCTAATAAATATTACAAATATTCATTATAGAATATATATATACATATATTTGGCGATAAATCCGTGATATTAATTTTTTTTTAAATTCTTTTTCCAGCATTCAAGTGGCGTGGGAGAAATGCTGTTTTCCTTGTGTTATAATCCAGATACCGCCAACCTCACTTTGACTGTTCTGAAAGCTCGAGGACTGACCATGCAACTGGACAAAGGAAAAGACTTGTGTAAGCTGCTCAATTGTATTCTGAACTAGCTTCTGTAGTAACAGCTGGCATTTTACAAATGCTAACGAGTTCTCAGATAAAAGATCATTTTATTTGCCAGAGGAAAAAGTGTGCTTACTCTCTCTGAATTTAGATATATGCTTAATGTGTTAATGTTTCCTCAAATAATATACTTTTAGAAATTTGTATTACACTAACGTAATTTCCATAATAGACTTGATGAACTTTTAAAATTATTTCTATAAATATGTGGCCAAATTATATAACATACTTAATAACGAATAAAATAATTATAACTATCACTATACTATAGTCTGAAATATTATTATAAAATATATGTATAACTACAAATCATTTAATTATAAGTAATTTTTATAACTCTACTACAAGATCTTTAGATTTAACTATTACTCAAATTTTCATGTAGTCTATATATGTATGGAAATTAATAACATAACGACTTAGTATTTAACAAGATGAGCTTAAAATTTACTATTTAAACAATAATTGCCTTTTAAAGTCCTATTTAAATATGTATTATATGCTTGAAAAAGTTTGATACATAATTCCCAAATATTAGTTCCAATCAAAAAATTATAAGTCGTGCTTCCTTAGAATTCCAACACTTTATCCTTTCTACAAAAGATGTGCGTTGTTATATGTCCCAAAAGAAAATGTAATGTATTTTAGGTTTCTTTTCCAAACATTAGAATGCCCTGATAATAATGCCATGTCTGCATGCATTATTGACTGATATTATAAATTTCCGACTATATCGGATTCTCCAAAGAGTTTCAACATTCTTGCGGGGTAACTATTACTACTGCGTACAAGAGAAATAAATTGTTCTGATATTCTTACTTTATTTTTATAAACCAATATTTCTTGGTCTACAATTTTATATACATAGAAATATGTGCAATTTTATTACATTCAATACAGATTACGATTTCTCCATTTTTCGAAACGTTTCGTGTCTTTTTTGCAATAAATGTTCCAGAAAAAATGCACAATTAGCTCCTGATTCAAAAGATTAATATTACTGCTACTTTAGGAATATTCTAGCAAACAAGATATTTAATAATATGATACAAGCTAATACTAATGCTAGAAAATATTTTACCGCACCCTTATATTAGATAAAAACTTTCAAGGATTATATTTATTACAATGGGTCTTCTGAAAATGTTTCTCCATCAAACTTTTACCCAATTTAATCCTTTATCCACCAACGGTACTTATAAGTACCACTCACTTTAAAACCACATAGAATAACCATTCTTACGAATACTCTGACGATACTTAGCAGGAATATTCTTTAAAATCCACTCTTCCAAG
Source organism: Trichonephila inaurata madagascariensis (assembly GCA_019973955.1). Classification (NCBI taxonomy): domain Eukaryota; kingdom Metazoa; phylum Arthropoda; class Arachnida; order Araneae; family Nephilidae; genus Trichonephila; species Trichonephila inaurata. Next base: position 124,414 of record BMAV01003177.1, read on the forward strand.
ATATATGGTAGCACGGGTTCTATGATGTGTATTTTAGAGTTGAAGGTGAATAGTTTTATAGCAGAAATTGCGTTTTCAGCGGATTGCGAAGATTGTTTTCTTAGTTCCGAAAACGTAGTTAATGTCAAAAGTTAAATGTCTTATTTTTTTTGTATGTTAATGAAGACTTTATTAAATGCTTTGGCTATTTATTTTAAGTGAACAATGTATATAATTAATTTTACAGTTGAATATCTTTAATTAATTAATTAGCTCTAACGGATTAAATTTCCCAAAGTTGAGTATTTTTTCTTATGTATATCTCTTAATTTTCAATGTAGCTATTCAAAAAAAAATATTGCATGAAAAAAACTGCAATAAATCCTATTGCGGTAGATAAAGAGTTAATATACTACATTTCCATAAAAGTGTCATGTACTCGGATGTAAATGTACTATGGTTGAATTTTTCCCAAATGTAATAGAAAAAAAGCGAAATTCCTTCACAGTAAACTGTAATTGACTCCGCAACTCTTTCGTAATTACAATATGTTTAATGGTAACGAGGAACAATTATCATGCATAAAATCCACGAAAGTGCAAATTTTCAGTTTATGCAGCAATATTAACCGGAAGTGACATCGCATGTAGAATTGAAAGGCACAACTATTATCTAATGTTTTGTTCCCATTTTTCTTTCCCGCATCGTTCTTATACAGGCTGGAAAGAATGTTGTAGGACTTTCTAAAGTTATATATATATCTTCTCAACTACGATCTCATAGTCTGCAAAATTTTTCTACAGACATTTGTATTTTTCGCTAAGATTCATCCTACTTAGCATTACTGAAAGAGAATTCTTTCTTTGCCTGTCAACGATCTTTCTATTTAAAATACCCTTTGTGCAAGGAATGAAAAAAACAAAGCTCTAACTTTCCATAACACCATTGTCAATTTGATTCTCCATTTACTCATGAATCCATCCGTCCTTTCAATGAGTTCACACATATTATAATACATGTTGTTTTCTAGTAATATCAAGTAATTGTAGATATAAACGGGGACACCTTAGTGATAGATTTAGGAAGTAATTTATAGCTAAGGGTTCAAAAATAGATTTCCTCAAGTAATCCCACGTTAAAAAACATGACTCATAACTCCAAACAAAATTAATCTAAAGCTATAGCTTAGCGTGGCGAGATATTTAAATAAATCTTAATTATTATCATAATAATGAAAATTGGAAGATGGTTATTAATCAGTGCTTGACAGCTAATTGATCTTTGTATAATTTGGTATAATGTCTGTTCCAAAGATACAACTTGCTCAGTTTTTGGAAGATCCAGGTTAAATCTGAGATAAGTTTATGATTTCTTACTTAAATAACTTTATTTCTGTGAAAGCAGAAATTTTTTGTAATTTTTCATTCTGATATGTCAAAGTTCAATATCGATGATGGTACAGCATTTTCAAAATTCAATAAGTTATAAGTCAATATACTAATAATTAGTCAATTTTGATTCCATATGAGAATTCAGCATCTGGTAGATCAATTTTTATCCCACAAAATAACCACTTAAAATAATGTTAGGATGGTGAAACATAACTTATAAATGATATGTTTATAATATATTCTATGTATAGTAAAACTGCAGAAATTTCAGAAATTTCAGAATTTTTTTCTCTTTTTTTTTCACAGCCGTGTATGCCAAAGTAACTCTGTACGTCCGTCGGAAACTGGTTCGCACCAAAAAGACCCCCACAGTGCGCAAGACACCAGAAGTGGAGTTCAACAGCAGTTTCGACATCCATGTGCCCTACCACGCCTTAGGAGAGGTGGATCTTCTGGTCACTCTTTGCGAAAAAGGTCCAGGGTTGGCTCCCAGGAAGATCGTGGGAAGGACCCAGGTGGGAGGCAACTGCCTCTGCGAACAGGGCTTGCAGCACTGGCAGGACATGTTACTCAGTCCAAAGAGCACGTGCGCCCAGTGGCACGTGCTCTGCGAATCGTGATCTTATAACCGTCTGCATTCTTTTCCAGAACAATTTAACGGCACGTGAAACTGTCAAATAAAATGTCTGTCAGAAGGGAAAATAATCGAACACTGAGTCAACAAATATAAGTGAGTGGCTTAAACTTGTTTTATTTCCAGTCCTGAGTGACATTGAAGACTCGTGACCAGTAGAAAAAGCAATTGGAATAACAGAAGGAAAAAGGCTGCAAATGATTAAGAAGCCTTCTTACATTGTACAGCTTTTAATGACGTTTAGATCTTTACATTGAACAGTATGGAAAAACCGAATCAAGTGATGGAGGAATTTTAGAATGTCTGCTATTCTTTTGTCTTCACCAAGCTTTTTACATTACAGAATGTTCTCAATGCAGCATCTTATCCTTGAAAACGGCAATAACTTTTTAAACTTTGCTCGAGAGTCGAGAAAATAACCCCGGAATGGGCAATTAAAGCGTTATGACCCAGAATTTATTGTGTTATACTATGAACTTGCTTTTGGATTCACTCATCTGACTCACTGTAAATTTAATGTAGTCAAAGCACGTGTCTTACGAAATGGGATTTAACCATTTAAGCAAATGCCATCTTCATAGTTTTTCGGTTTTAATCGCGCATATAGTTTCTAAGGTAATCATCGTGTAATGATAGATAGTCAATTTCATACATTAACAAATTCTGTAAAATAATAAGGAACTTTTGAAATCAAAACAGAACATTCAGAAATAGAAGTCACTGTAGTACTCAATCCCATTTTAGATTTTATACTTAAATAACAATATATATCATTTCAAATTTTAGACACAAAATTATGCTAAAATATCAGTTCTGTTTGGATAATATATATATATTTTTTGTAAATACGCTTTACTTTGTAACATGTGAAATTAATATTCAAAATATTTTAATACAATATGCTGCATAATTATATGATACACTTTTTTAATCGGTAACTGTTGCAAAATAGAGCTATTAAAGTTTTATGTTCGTACAGAATGCTGTTAAATTTTTGCGATATCATAAATCTTTTGAAAAATCAATATTGGCATAGGGAAATTTTGAATAATTTCCTATGGGTGAGGAAAAAACATTTTATGAAATATTTTTATATACCATTTCCTTTACTAGTGTCATAAATCAATATATTTTTTTACAGAAGGTTTCTCAAATTGAATAAAACATTCCGTAATACTGATTTACTAGAGTATTTTATAGTCCTAAAATTCTCAAAATATTATAAACTTCAATTTTCCGAGAGATATATTTATGTTATCTCCGAATTTGTCTTGCATTGTCTGCAAAGAAGGCCTGCCATTGAAATTGTATATATATCATTTAATAATCCCTTATAATCTATCCTTCATTTAAACTAAGATTATTATATTATTCATGGATTAATCAAAAGGGATCTTTTATCTACACACAAAACTAATATACATATTTAAAATTATGCTTGTTTAAGCATATGTTTATTTTAATATGTAAATATCAGGGTATTTCTCTAATAATGAGCGCAAAATCAAAATGTAGGTCATTAGAGGGCAAAAATAAAAATCTGACACGGAAAAGCTCTAATGTATGCAACAGCTGTTACAACACCTGAAAGGTTCTGTGACAAATACTTCACAATGCCTTAGGTAAATTAAATAGCTTCATTTTTCTAAGTTGCAAAAAAACCTATGCTGTCTTTCATTAAAAAAATCGTATTTTTAAGTAAGTAATTTATAATTAAAAAAAGAAGTTTCTTGTTTTATACTTTGGCATTTATTAATTTGATTTCTTATATTTTATATACATCAGTCGCTAGTTTTCATATGTTGTGTATATATTTTCGGTAAATTTGGCATTATTTATAAACGTGATCTTCATTGGTTGTATTGAAATAAAAGTTAATGTTTCTAAAAAATCGAGTTGTTTTTATTTAAAACAATAAGGTTTAATTTATGTACACATTTTTTTTTTCGACTTTGCCAAATAGATTCGCATTACATCCATCATCACATGTACACTATCCTGAACATAAAAAAAACAAGATTAGTACAAGACCTTCAGTACAAGTGTAAAACTGTTCGGCAACAATAGGATGAATTACTGCGGAAATTACACAAAACTAGTCAAATTTTACATTAACACAGCGTTTCTCAAAAAGTAGGACGCGCCCCCCTAGGAGGGCGTGATAACCTTACTAGGGGGTTGCGAGTGTTTTGAAAAGAGGGAAAACATAAGATTATTTAAAATAACTATTAATTTACTGAATGTCAACAAACAAAATACATTCTAAAGTAATAAAAAATAAAATATACATTTACACTGATATAATACTTATATCAGTGTGCATAAATGTATCAGTATAAATACTTACTTATAAGCTCTGTGCACTTATAAATGTATCAGTATTGCATAATGTGTTTGATATAATTAAATTAACAATTCTAAGTTAAGGACAAGTTTAATAAATACCAGTGACTCCATGGGTTTGTCATACATAAAATTATATTCAAAATTTAACATGTATCTTGATAATTTGTACGATTTATAACTGATCCCTTAATTGCCGATTAAAAGTTACGCGATTCGCATCCCAATACCACCGTTTTCCACGTAAGTGCGCGTATATGGTGTATCGGAGAGGGGCGAGGAAAGAAATAAATAAGCAAATTTTCTGAAATAAATAAATCCTTCGCAAATAATATCAAGGTCATTTTATTCAATTCCAAAGTGTTCGAAATAGAGTTTTATAGATAGCACAGAAAAGATTCTACTTCGGAAAAACTTACATATACGTCCGGGGCAATTAAGGCATTAGCCGAGTGAGTGTATGGAGAGGGGGCGCGATGAAAATTACGATTGAATATTGGGTCACAAATATTGAAAGTTTGAGAAGCACTGCATTAACAAATTAATAAGGCACGGAAGCTAACGTAATAACTGCTTGCGACAGAGTAGATGGCACAGGACTAGGAAATTCTTGATTTTAAAACTGAACTTATTGTGCCAAGAAAGTGTTAAACAACTGCCAGCATCTCTGAGCGGTGAAACTCTACTAGCGAAAGACAAACAGCTATTCTCCTACATTCCACACATTCTTTCTACACAAACAGCCTTGAAAATAAACATGTTATACTACTCGATGGAGTTGTATAAATGACGTGATAGAAAACATTCATTTGACAAAAAATATTTATTAATAAGAATTGAAAAGTAAGTAAGTACAAACATATATAAATGATCATAAAAATAATAAATACAGTCGGACCTCTATTTAAAAAAGTCTCTAAATTCCGCAAAAAAGTTCATTATATGGAAAATTCGTTATATAGAGGTTCATCTTTTAGTAAACTTTATAAACCCCATAAAACAAATTTTTAATTCATAAACACTATATATTAAAAAAAAATAATTATTCACTTCCTTTTTTAAAATTAATATATGTTTATTTTATACATTGTACCCATCAAGATGAAAGAAAGAATGAAAAACTGAAAGGAAAACAAGACAGAAGAATGTCGAAGAATTCACTGTATTTTCAATATTAAGAAAATGATTTTATACTAAAATTAATGAATTTTAAGGACATTTTAAAATATGAAGCATACAAATAATATTAAACATATATTATTTTATAATTAGAGCACGAGAACACGGGACAACTCCACTGAGGGTGAAAGAGGATATCGAAGATGTTTCTAGGGAACTCGGCAATGGGGGTTAAAGGTTGCATTTCTTGGATGCTACGTTCAGAAAAAGTTTGTTATATATAAAATACACTTCTCTATAGAGACGTTATTTTATGAAGAATATCGTGAATATTCAAGGTTCCAGAAAAAAGTTCGCTATGTAGAAAAATTCGCCAAATAGAAGTTCGTTATATAGAGATTCAACTGTAGTTAATAAAAGCACAATTTGTGATCCAAACACAGTTGGATCAAACAAACTTTGGTGACACGCACTGCAGAGCTAGTAATAATCTATGAAAAGAAAAAGAAAAAGAGTATTTGGCTGAGTGAATTTACAGCGGGGAGGGCAGTCTTTTCCAGGATACGGGCTACTTCTAAATTTTTCAAGGTGTGTTGTCCTCCTAATGTCGATGCCTTACACAAGGAGAAAGAAGGGGAGTTGAGTCCACGGGTTCGAACCCACCTTCATAGCCCTTGATTTTTGTTTCCAATTGATTATAATCCCATGTTTATAGTAGGTAAAATATTTTTTAGTTTAGCCCCTTCCCCCTTGAAATGTTTTGTCTGCTCCAATGCTCAGTGTCGTAGGTGTGGGCAGGTAGGAGAAGGTCTACAATATTTTAATAAATACGCGGAATATGTACTTCCTACAGAACTAAAATAAAAAAACTAGCACTTTTAAAGCCACGTTTGAAGCAAATCGCAAGATACGGACATAATAATAACAGTCACAAATATCATAATATCAAATTAAGCATTTATTATCAAACAAGTCAAAATACATCTTTAAATAAAACATTTTTATCTAAAACTGGGTTTTGTTGTTATAGTCAGTAGAAGACTTATATATAGTCTGCATGCTTGAGCCAATCTTCAATATTTCAGTCTGTAATTACTAACTGCTAGAAACTTCAGGCGGTCACCCCTAAGTAATTTGGCGGTCCCCCTGTCGACCGTGATTGACGAAATGTCAAATCCGGGTTTACAGTGATGTCGACTCTATGACTGGACACCTCAAACTCTGTTTACTGTGATGAGAGTCGTTTTAGTCTGAACAACTATTCTCAGCCTCCTTTTGGAATGGAAGCAGATGGAGACACAGTATTTCATCCCTCTAGCATCAGAGAACGACTGTTGGGGTGGTCCTGTTGTTCTTATGTGGGGAAGGATATTATGTTGAATGGACGAACTGAGCACCTTTTTTTCGACAGTGGCTGACTTAACAGAGTTTAGTGCGATGGCATTATCCTCCCACATGTGCGTCTGTTCCAAGCCGACATTGGGCCAAAATTTTTTTATTGGTCCTTACTCCGGACAATGCAAATCCACAGACCTCCAGATAAGCGCGCCACTTCATTGGTAATCCTGGTTTAGCTAATAAACATTCTGAACTGTCGTGGTGCCATCTATCCGCAAAAAGGAACAACCCATAACTCGTGAAAATCACTTGACGCAGCTAACAAAGTTGTCTAACTCACTTGACGCAACTCCTCCAATTCACACTAACAACTGACCGTTCGCAAAAACAACTATATCGCTGATTCAAATAACCACCAACTCACTGGTTTAGGAGTGTGTAGCGGTATCATCTATATAAGCCAGTATCAACCTCCGTACTAAAGTGATCATTTTGGTATAGTGGTTAAGTTACTCGATTTCGAATCCAAAGGTTTCGAGTTCTGGCCTCCGGACAAGCGCGCAACTTCGGGATCTCTGAAGTTGAGAAACTTGTAGAAAATAGAGGATATCTGCAGAATGGGTTGACCAGCGTGTTCCCCTGGTTTAAATTCATTTGAATATGTGAGGGATTCTTTACGGAGATGCGCCTAGCAGCAAGATCGCATATTCCGGAGAATACCAGATAGCTGAAGCACAAATGCTTCTTGAAAAATGACAAAAATTTCAAAAACTGCTAGATAATTTGGCGCTGAATGTGAATAAACAGTGTCACACAACCATTGCAGTTAAAGGAAAACATAGAGTGAAAATCTTTTATCCTGAAACTATAGGGACTGGAAGATTTTTTCGTGTTAAAAAAATTTCGCGTAAAAGGGCATTGAAAAAAAAAACATATATTCAACGAAAATAAGCTTTTTATACATTTTATTTATATAAATATGTATATATGCTTATTATATATGACTTGGGTGTATAAACTTATGGTGCAAGTTTCAAAAGGCAGATGCTGAATGTAACGAAAGACACAATGATCATAAACAAATAGATATGTGCTATATACCATGAATTAAATGAAGCCAATATTTATATAGAAATCTAGGTGATCCTATGTTACTAAGAAAATGTTTACATTGAAAGACATAGAACCCAAATGAGTCAATTAATAACGCCAGATGGTCAGTGATTCCATGATATACATTGGTGGAATAAAAAACTCAAAAATTAGGGGTAAATTGACTATTGTACTGTTCAATATGTGTGAGTCATGTAGCAAATTTAATGACCTCAAAACGTTGTGATATTGAACTATGTCTTATAACTGCGTGTCATACTTCAAAAAATAAGGTGTACGTAGGATTCGTGTAGCCAAACAAACACATCTTAAGATTCCCAAAAAAGCTAAAGTGTTAAAAATAAATAAAAATAGAAAATTAGAAAGTGTCTTGGGAGAACACATGGTAAAGAAAATGCTCCATATGCTTCTTGGAAGTACAAAAAAAGATAAATGCTCAACAAATGACAAATTTTTGCCTTAAATCCTTTTTTTCTCAAAATGTAATATTGTTCACTTTATGTACCTTTTTCTTAAAAACTACTAAAATAATACCCAAATTTTCAGTGAGTATACTTTTAACATGTTTACATATTTTAATGAAGAAAATTAGATATACCTAGCAAACGTTTTGTGGATAAGGCTTTTTTTAAATTAAATTTTAGTGGAAAAAATTGAACATTTTTTTAAAAAAAAAAATACAATTAGTTTAATTTTTAAGAAAATGACAAAATCCTTCGTTAAAGTTTTATTGATAGTACACATAATCTGCTGTACAAATTCTATCCATGAGAAGTAAGTAGTTTCTGAGAAAAAGGTACATGAACTTACGCAATTTAACATGGGATCCTATAGACGTGCCGGACCCCTTAAAAATATTAGAACTTCATTAGAATATAAAACATTAAGACAATCTCTTGAGAGAGTATTTTTCAAAACAGATACATTATACATTTTTTCAGATTATTTATTTAATCTTATGTTAAAAGCTGTAAAAGAGGATCCATTTAACAGCAGTCATAATGACACAAAAACGACATAAACTAAGCCAAAAGGGAAGAGAACTGAGCTATCAAAAAGGCTGTCATATTGAAGCATGGAATAAAGGAAAAAGAACATTCTCTTAAGATTATCATTTCGGTTAACAGTTAATGGAGAGACATTTCTTAAAATAAAATTTAAGCTCTTCTTGAATATCATTTGCATGAAATGACAGAGAAATCTGGAATATGGGGAAAGATAAATATGCACATTATTTCCTCTTAATGACTCCCCTGGAAAGACTTTGATCAGTAATTTATTTTCTGTCTAATGAATACCCCATTGTCATGCAAATTCAATTGCGTGTCGGTCAGAGAAGTTCATAAAATTTCTTTTAACTCATTTTGAAATCCATTGGGAAAATAATGAAAATGAATTAAAGATTCGATATTCATTCTGTTACAAATGTGATTTTAATTCCACGCGAATTAGAAGATTCAGACTGGAGATTAAACATTTATTTGGTATGCTAATGCCAAGCAATTATTTATCCTATTCATATCTTACAAATTATAGTTCACTCGCA
>BMAV01003177.1:142248-161733 GCA_019973955.1 Trichonephila inaurata madagascariensis
GTCTTTTTTTATAACATTTATTTTAAAACTTCTAACGATAAACAACCATTAATTTTTTCTACCTTGGAATTATAGGAAGCCCTGAATCTAAGCCAGACTTCTGAATACTAAAATTTTGTCATAAAATAAATTATTATTTTCAAATTTCTTTAAAATAATATATTGTATATATTATGTTTATTATGTATATTTTTTATAAGTATTGTTTTTAATTTCTCAATTTTTTTTTTTTTTTTTTTACATTTGCAAGTTATTTTTTCTAACAGTATAAAAGATATTTTATTTATTCAGTTAATAAATATTTTTATGAAGTTTTTGAAACATAGTGTTATTAAATAAAAAATAATTATCGTTCAAACAAATTCTCAATGCGCAAAATTTTTTAAACAAAGTAAAATATTAAAAAAAAAAAATATTACTGATATGATAAATTTTACTCTATGAATTAAAAAAAAGCCTTTAAACTAATCTTTATAAAAAAAAATTTGCGTGCTTTTCTTAATAGTTATCTGTATATTATAAGCTTGCAGATAATTAGGGATTTTCATATTTTTTAAAAATAATTCAAAGTATTTATCAAATTTTCTATTATATTCAAATTACCTATCATTTTTTATTACTGCACGCTTTAAAATAAACCTTATTGCAAGATTATTTTTTCTTCCGCTTTTTCGTAATTTTTTCAAAGGAATGATATAATGTTCAACAAATTTAAGTTATCTAAACAAGAAATAGTCAATTCATCATTTTAATTGCAATAAAACTACGTAAAATCACATGACTTTTGTTTATATAAGTTTAATAAATTGTTTTTGTTCTCTTTGTGTTAAAAAGTCACGCTCTTACTTTGTAAAACTTTTAGCTGAAAACGCGATAAAAATCTGTATTGAAACAGAAAATTAAGTTACTAAATCTGGGCACACAGTTTAACGTTGCAGAAAAACTAAATGAAAAGTTGCAAACTAGATGGCGCTACGGGATGTACTGGAACTAGCTTTCGTGTGAATGTTAAATTTTGTACTTAAACTTTCGCGGATGAAAATAGCAACACTAATTATAAAAAGGGGAGAATATCTTATCTGAAAACTTATCTTTTAAAGTTGTCCAGGGAAAATTAATTTATAATTTTTTTTTGTTCAATTATAAAAGGTGACGTTTTTATCAAAAATTAATTTTTGCGCTTATTAGAAGACGTGCGATTTTTCTAAAATAGTTTCTTTTTATATTCTTTAACATTTTGTTATGCATAAGTGTAACTAATATAAATTTGTTTTTCGTAAAATATAAGTTCATAAACAATAGGAAAATACATACATAAATTAATATATATATATATGTAATATTAAAAAGTAGCAACCATTTCCTTTTATATATGTATGTGTGTGAATGTTATCATGAAGCTTCATTAAAGTGAATTTAACGAAAAGGAGTCTGTTTATAGTTATATATCAAAGAGAGTACTTAGAAACAAAAGCATTAATTTTTACGACAACAAATATATTTAGTTCCGAAAAGAAAGATATATTTAAAAGTATTGAAAAACATCAGTTTATATAAGAGTAACCATAATATTTTTGCTGAAAAAATTAAAATAATTAAAATTTGTTTGAAAGAATTGAATAGGTATATTTTTAAAACTGTTTTTTCAAGTGTAAATTAGCAATATATTTGTGCTTATGTACTGAAGCAGAAAATAACGCACAGTTGCTAATTTGTTTCATGTTTTTTCTACGAAAAAAAAAATTTAGTTCTGAGAACAAAAATCTTTTTCTTCGATTTCAATAGAGTAAATAAAATGAATGACGCAGAATTTATTATTTCTTGAATACGCTAACTTGCAGATCAGCAAGGTTAACTGTTAAAATTCAATAAATTGAAAGTAACAAATATTAAAGAAATAATACTAACAAAAAAAGTTGGAGTAATATTGTTCTAATCTAATCGAAAAACAAAAATGCTGGTAATTTTTTGGTAATCTTTACCGTGTATTTTCGTGTATAAGACGAAAAGTTTTCGAATATTTTTTTTTTTAAAGTTAATATAAGGGATGAGTTTATAAATGCGGATCTGGAAATCTCTGGAAAATATAGCTTAATTAAAAATTGATTTTTTTAACATTTTCCATAAGTCATGCGCAACAGATTTTAAGTTTAACTTTTATTCTAAAGAAAAAAAAAAGACTATCCTGGTTGCTGTACAAGAAATAGGGGTCCTGTTTTGTCAACAAACCTCTTTGAGGATAATATGGAACATAATTCCAGAGCAGTCATCTAAGCCCATGGTACCAGTGGCGCACACAAGGGGGTTGTCCGGACCCCTAGGACACCCCCCATAGACTTTGATTTTTTTTCGATTGGTTATAATCCTATTATGTGTTACGCAAAATTTAACTATGTATTTGTTATTAATAACTAATTTTATAAATGCTAATTATTTATTCAATAATAAATTTTGTATTGTTTTAGTTCCCGAAAATCGACAAAATCAAAAGAATATGTTGGGTGGCGTATTGGAGCATGATACCAAAATGCTGGAGTCCTTGTACTTCCTAACCAAACAGGTAGTACTATCGATCCCCAAATATCTACCCCATATCTTTAAAAAAATTGCACCATAGGATTGCATAAAATGGAGCATGGGGATTGATATTTTAATGTGTAAGCCCTTACCTGCCCAAAGCTGGTCTTCATTAGTAAAGAAACTATGAAGGGGAGGGAACATGCCAAGTTGGTCGACGTCACTGCGTGCGCTTACTCGATTTTCTGTTACACATTTCCGTCCTTTTTCCCGAAATCACTCCCACAAATATCCAGCAACTGAGAGGAAAGATGTTACACATAAAAAAATACCAGCCTAATTTTCTAATTATTTGTTAATTAGTTTCGAATACGTAACTTGTATTTCATTGACTAGTATTGTGTTTTTAACTTCTATGTTTAATAATGCACCCTATTTGCTAAATGAACACTTTTAAACTCTTGACAATATTATTTCATCATTTCACTGAAACAGGTTAGGGATTTGATCAAATCACACTTTAAGAGGGAAATAATCTTGAAGAGACGTTATTTTTTAATATCTCCGGCCAATTGATCATCTCCCTTAGGGATATGATGAAATTCCTAATTTTTCATTTTCCTCCAACATATAAAGGAATAGAAAAAAAAATGTGACTATCGACGTTAGGGTCGGAAGTTTTACTTGACAACTATTAGACTGAACAAAATTCCATTCATTTTAGCCGCTTGGTAACGCTGCCACCTTCACGCCAAAATGTTTGAAAATTAAATGTTTTTTTTTCAATTTAGATTATAAACGGGTTTTGAATTTTAGGTAAATTTTTTTACAAAGAATCCACACACTCTCTGTTAATTCACGGATTGACTTACATTTGAAAATATGTGGTATTTGTTTTTCGATATCAAATAAGTCGACTTCTGCTTTAAAAGCATTATTGCACCTTAAGAAATAATTTTGAGTGAGTGAGTGAGGTAATATTAACGTCGCACTTTTCAGCTACACGAGGGCGTTTGGCGACGGACCTCGTCATTTTGAACCATGGTCAAATGAGGAGGACGACACCTGAGCTAGCACCCCCTATCCTAACTACCACACCAACGTGAGGACGTTTGAGCTCTCGACAGATTTAACGTGCATCGCTCCCCTACACGGTGGGCTTTTAGTGGTACTGTGTTGTGGTACTCATGACATGCCTACCATGATCCGATACCTTGACCACTGGGCCCCAAAATAATTTTGAAAAAAACATCTTAATGTTTACTTCTAAGTGAAATTTAATGATCGATGACATTTTTTGAATAAAATGAGAAAAGATAGAGAGGGAACTGTCTAAGAAAATTAGAGTAATAAATGTATCCACTAACTCTTTTCAATATTTCAAAGTGCACATTACCCAGTGATGTTGCGATCTTTTAACGATACTTTTTTTATTAACTTAGTCCATTCAAAACAAGACATGGAACTAACGAACAATTGTGAGGCCGTCGTGAGTCTGTTTTGTTGAGTTTGATAAATTTGTCAACACTCTATTTTCATCCAGAGTTTGTTACTCAATATGGTCGCTAATTGAAGACATATAAGTAATGAGTTGACAAGTTTGAGCTAGACACTTTTTACTCTATGTCCACTCTCCATTAGAACTTTAGAAAATGAACAATTCAGATAAGTAGCAGGGCTTCTTTTCTTTTCGTTTCTCTTCGTTTCGAACCTCAATAAATTCATCCAGTTTTTGAATGATGCGTTAATTTTTTTCTCAAGGATCTAGGTTATAATCATTGTTATTCGTATCATTTCTTATTTGCGTGTTTCATCTCCAAATGACAGTAGAAATTTGTATCACAAGGTAAAGTTCGGAAATCTTTTTTTATTTATAGATGATTCCGCATTCTTACGAATATACTAATAACTAAATAAATAAACTAACTAAATAAACAATGTCTGCATGAACCTTATAAACACTTGCACATATGCTTTTAAACTACAGATTCTTGAAAATGAGGAAAGTTTGATCACAAATAATTAAATAAATGTCTTGCTGCATAATAGTAGAAAATACACTCGAAGCTGAACTTCAAGCAGTTTAATATGTGTGTTGCGGCAAATGCCACCTGCCTGACGTAGTCAGAACGAGTCCCACGAAATGCATCGTGGCAAGGGGCTAGAAGTACGCCTGTCGTTGGCCAAGGCATTGAGCAACATACAGGTGACAGTATGAATTAGCTTGGCGAAATTGCCCTTAGGGACGATAGATGGCGACACCACCTATCTCCACCTCCACAAGTTTGCCATGGGACTGGAGGGGAGGGAAAATATTCTCCAGTCCTCTGCAGTCGGGATTCAGCCCGCAAGTCTTTTGGACCCACTGATTTAACGAGCACGTACTAAGTGTGTACTCGGAGGGTATTTGGTGGCTCGGGCATCGAACCCAGGCCTTCGGGTCTGGAGTTCTATGCTCTAACCACCAGGCTACCCACGACCCATTCAGTTTAATATAATTGTTCGTAGTAATAAGCATAGTGTTGGGGAGTGGTCCCTATGTGATCCTCTCAGAGAATCAGACGAGGTTGATGACCAAACACCTTTTATTTCTCTCTCGGTTACTCGAGACGTATGTCGGAACACTGCAATGGGCCCCGTAATTCCACGCTCTCGCTCGTCTTATCTCCCCCACACACTCTGAAAAACATCAACTCTCGTTTCGCTTAATACACTTAATCGCCACCAGCCAGCTCCCACTGCGCATGCTCGAACACATAGTATCTTGGAGATTGCTTTCAGTGGCATTATGTCTGGTTTTAACAGCTAGCTAAACTTTTTTTTCTGTTTATAGTGTTATAAACAAGAGAATCTAAATATTTATTATTAACTGAATATTGAAATCTGCTATAAAATTTATAAAATGAGTACTAGATACATGGTTTGTTTTTAGAAGTAACTAGTTGGAAGCTAAATTTGAATGGACAAATAAAAATGTTCAAATTGAAATTCAAAGAGGTATGAAAGAACTTAATTGTACAAGAAGGACATATATTAATTGGAATATGTAGTACTTTTAATCTAAAAGTGTGAAATATCAATCCAGAACTTAAAAACAAATAAAATAACCAGTGAATAACAAAGTTACAACTGTAAAGATTTCATATTCTTAACAAAAATCGGTTTAAAATAATGAAAATTTATGAATATATTGAAAAAATTTAAAAGAATAAAAATTATCTTAAAAATAATACTAGACTAATGTATGAAAAGTGAAAAGATATACAAAGTATGAAGAGCTAAAAGAAAATCTTGATTACATTATGCACTAAAAGTGTAAAATAAGGTAAACATAACAGCCGAAATTGAATATTTTTGCTGTTTAAGTCAAATGTAAACATATAATGCTGGGAAATAATTAAATTTTAAACCAGTTGTTAATTGTAATATGCCAAGAATTGTTTCAATTGTCAAAAGCCTTATATTCCTTTTATTAACAATTATGCTTAAGAGTTATGTGACGAATCTAATCGCAATCCTTCCAATAATTCTCTTGGGAAATCTTTGGGCTATCAATTCGCCTTAATCACAACCAACCCTTCAGAAGACGAAAATCGTGATATGCAAATTAAGTTACTATATACAGTCGAAGTTTTTTAGCTAGAATAGAGAGGAGAGGAAATAAACCAGAAATCAAGCGAGATCGTTACTGACAAGTATCATTATTGAATTATTGTGAATTATACCAATTACGAGAAAGATTTTAAGTGACGATTGATCACTAAAATTAAATTAATATTAGATTAAATCGGAAAATAGATTAGATCCTGAATAAAGTAAGGATCGAGTTTGATAGTCTCCTAATCTTTTGTGCAATTCGTCGTTTCTCTACTTTCGCGGTTAGCACCAAGACATTTTCTTACTCTTATTAATTGAATGTGAGTCATTATATTGTCTGATCAATTAGTAGATTGACTGGATCATGGTGAGTTTTTCTTTTCTACCTCCTATAAATCTATGTGCCCCAGAGAGAGGTGAAAACCTCTCACAGTTAGAAGTAACATCTCATCTAACTTTCTTAATTTGATACATGACAGTTCCTTATTTAAGCTTTGAAAGAAAATTTTATTTATCTCATGTTTAAATTTCTATTTTGATTCAAAGTTCTGACTAAAAGAAATATTTTATGCTGCCTTTCTTAATTATGTTATTGCACGCGTTTTTTCTGTGTAATAATTGTTTAAATCTAACGTGTATTTATAAGAAACAAAAACAAAACAAACACACACACACACAAGAAAAAAACCCCTTGCAAATAAATTGCTATTTCATAATATAAAGGAGAAACTAATTTAAATACAAAATAATCTCGTGTTGAGAGAGAGTCGAATGATTCACTAACAAATCGATTCGATCATTACATGGATATTTGCTTTTTTATTTACTTCAGGGTTTCGTTTACCAAACATACTGCACAAACACAAGCTTGTCATTTCTGTTTTTTTTTTAAAAAAGTAGGTCGTCTGTCTTATCAATAAATAAACAAGGTAAAATATTTTTCATTCGCTTTCTCGTCCGACAACAACAAACATCAAAATTTGTGTACTTCTTTCGATTCTCACCTGATTGCCAACAGGGATTTGACGGAAAACTCGACCCAGTTGGAAATGTCCATCGGGTTATCGATTCTCGTTTCCGGTTCCGTAAATCTGCTATTTGCTCTGAAAAAGTCTTATTTCCGGATAACAATTTCAGGAAGGTATTTCGGGAATTTTTCACTTTCAAAAATAGAAGCTATTTTTAGAATGACATATTTCTCCCTCGTCGCACTTTTCTCGTTTAGTGTACACCTGGCCTTTAAAATGTGAGTTCAAGATCGTTTTAGAGTGCAGCAATTCCCTTTCCTTCATGTGTCGGGACACAGTATCCAAAAATGTTTAAGTATTATTTTGTTTACTACTTTTTTTTTAGTTTTGTGACTTTTCTCTAAATACGTTTACAAAGTTTCCGTAGCTTTTGCTACATTATTTAACTTTTAACACCATTTCGGATCAAAAACTGTAACTAGAAGACATGACGTCTGCATCTTATCGAGATATTATAGCTGAAGCCAAAACAGTTTAAATTTACTTACTTCTGCAATCTATTCTAAGGCTTGATATTTTAACTAGAAGAGAAGTGAAGTGTATCAGTTCTACTTATTTTAATTCATGATAGAGATATAATTACGTTGGGCTTTATAATGGTTGCTTTTGTGAGATATATGTTATTTATTTTTCATGATTACTACAATCTGTAAATATGAAATGCCAAAATTTAGAATATTTCTATTATGAAGATTCAAAATTTGATGCAGATTATGAAATTCCTCATTGTATAATAATAGATGTGTGGAGGTAGTTTCTAAACAGCTGTGTTTGTAAAAATGCAACACCATCAAGAAATCCCCAGAATTAAATGAAATTCAATGCCCAGACGACCTGTACTAGTACAAATAAATGACAAAATTTTCCAATAAAAAAAACTACATTAAGTGTCCGAAATCAGTATTTGGTTTAGCCACCCCATGCTGCAATAAGTGCTGCTTTACGACGCGGCATGTAGTCAAACAGATTTTGAATGTCTGCTTTTAGAAGAGAATTCCATAATTCTTGTATGCGCAGCAAAAGTTCATCTTTTGAAGTTGCAGAACGCGTATCACGAGCAAGACACCGAGCAACCAAATCTCACACGTGCTCAATAAGCGACATATCTGGCGAATAAGCAGGCCAAGGAAGCAGTTGTATGTGTTTGTCAACAGATGTCTCGAACAGTCATTGCAACATGTGGGCGTGCTTCATCCATTTGAAAGATATCTCCAGGGATATCTTGAAGGAAGGGAACGACTTCGGGCTGTAGAACTTCACCAACGTACCGTTTGCTATTGATATTACTCTCAATTCGTAGCAAATTGGATCGTCCGTGATACGAAATCGCACCCTAAACCATAACTCCGGGTGTTAGGCTACTATATCGTTCGGTAACGCACTCTGGAATGTAGCGTGCACTAGCATAGTACCTAAACAGAATGCGGCCATCATGGTTTCACAAATTGAAGCGTGATTCGTCTGAAAAGAAAACTTGGTGCCAATCAGCTCTGTGTTCATGAGACTATTGCAGAAGCACCGTTGATGGTTTGAGGTGAAGGGGATCCTGTATAAAGGCGCCCATGCACGCAATCCTCGTTGCAGTAGACATCGACGAATTGACGAAGTCGAGCTTAGTACACTTGTAGCAGTAGATCAACGTGCTGCCAACTGCCTTGAGGAAGCTGTACGGTCGTTCACCGCCATGCGGAGCAGGTGTTGATCGTCGCGCGCTGATCGTCCCCTTCCGTCGTTCACTGCCAGTTTTTCGAGTTGTTCGGTGTCCGTCGGTCCACTGCTGCCAAACTCGCATCACTGTAGAACTGTTTTGCTGCACACGAGCTCCAATTACGCGATAGAAAAATCCTTCTTCTCGAAAGCCGATAATCTTCCCCCTTCAAACTCCGTCAGTTGTTGGAATTTCTCCTTATTTCGTCGTGGAGGCATACTTAGGTCTCACTAAACGTCCACCACTAACAAATAATCATCAACTATTTTCAACAAATCCCGCTACAGCCCTCTATTTATACGCTTTCAGCATTAGTTCAGAGGGAACTGCGCACGCCATGCAAGCGCGGTGGCTCTGAAACTTTACTCTTTTACGTAACATCCAAAAATTAATGTTTGCTGCAAATTTAATTCTGATGATTTCTTCATGACTTTGCATTTTTTACAAACAGTGGTGTATATAAGCCAGTAACAGCCTCCATACTAGAGTGATCCTTTTAGTATAGTGCTTATGTTATGTGCTTACGGATAGCAAGTTACCCAGCTCTAATTTTCGTCGATGATCCTGGTTGAATTTGGAACCCTCGCGGAGCAGACATGACGTCATCTATTCACCGTAAGAGCAACCATAAAGCAGTCAGGCACGCATGATGCAGCACTACAAGCCGATAGATAACATGACGCAACATTGAAGCCGTCAAATCCAAATGACCCAATACTCAAGCCGTCAAATCCAAATGACCCAACACTCAAGCCTTCAGATCCACAGGACGCAACACTCAAGCCGTCAAAGACACACTTGATGCAATATCAATAACTCACACACTCGACATAACAACTGTATCGTACGTTCGCCTATCCACCGACTCACTGGCAGGGGAGTGTTTGGCGGTGGTATCTATATAAGACAGAAACAGCCTCATACTAGAGTGATCATTTTGATATAGTGGATAAGTTATGTGCTTACGTATCGGAAGGTACCGAGTTCTAATCTCCTTCCCACTTCATTCAGAAGCAAATCAACTTGTTTCCAAATCAATAACCTTTCATCAATGCTCAGAAATATTTATGGAAATCTCAACATGTTTTCAGTATTATAACAATAGGTTTTGAAGCAAGCAATTGAACAATTAAGAGTAAAGAGGCTCAAAAATAAAGTTTAAAAGCGCTGGAGATCCTAGTTATATGCAAGTTTAAAATGCGGTCGAGAATTTATTCAAAAATCCGTAAACCATCTAAGCCAGCGTTTTTCCCCCCGGGGGGCCTGATGACACTACGTGACGGTCACGAGCATAACAAAACGTCTAAAATAAAAAAAAATTAAAATAATTATCAATTTATTGAAAGGAAGAAATACAAAATACACATCCTGACATAATAAAAAAAAAATAAAATACATAATCACACTGTATAATATACTTATAAATGCATCAGTACGGCAAAAAGTATTTGATAATTAATTTATCAAAGCTAGAAAACAAGTTTAGTAATTACTAGTGACTCCCATAGGTTTGTAATATATATGAAATTATATACAAAATATAATATTTACATTGATAGTATGTGCAGTTTATAATTAATGAATCTAGTTGCTTTACATTCATAAGATGTTTGTTTGGGAGGGGGGATGAAAATTATGACAGAAAATTGGGTTGTAAATATTCAAAATTTGAGTAGCACAGATCTAAACGCTTAAAATAAAAATAAAAATTAAAATATCACTCCTAATGTTTAATTTTTATTTTAAATTTTACACTTAATAAACATTTTCGTCTTAGGGATAAGCAATAAAAAAAAAATGCTTGGCGATCGCTGATGTAGCATATGCTCCAGTTTTTTTTTTAGAACTTATATGTTGATACCCAAGATAAAATTAAAGACACTCTTTTCAGTTATAATTCAAATAGCATTTAGATTCTTTTAAATTGAAATGATTTACTTAAAAAAAAATTATGTCGCATAAATATTCTCGCGATGACTCATACATTTCCATTTAAGTAAGAATCATTTATTGGTTTCATTTTTTTTACAGAAACGTGTCTTCGGAAAACACACGCTCTCAATAAACAAACATGAGATCCTTACAAGAAAGCAATTATTCAACCTAATCCCCGAAAGACAACGTGCTCTATCACGCAAAAAATCCTCGCTGTGCGTGGGCGACATCATTATTTTCTTCAAGGATATTCAAGGCTGATGGATTGTTCCAGATTTTGTACACAAGGGCTGGATGAGTTGGATGGAAGATAAATAGGGGAGTGGGTACAGTTACCGTCTGTTACTGGAAAAGGTAAATAATGTATTGGTATTTTCAAAAAGGGGACCTATCCGCTTTTAAGTTTGAACTCATTTTTTTCTCCGGGAAGCTAGACTGTGCATCATTTTCGGGACTGGTGATTAGTTTTCCATAAACACATGGATAAAAACGTCTTATTTTATCTCTGAAGTCTTCCATTGTCTTTGTAGAGCCCCCTAAAAGATTTAACAATTGGACGACGTTCTCATAAATCCGATATCTCTTTTTAATCATAGTTGTCAAGGTGTAATTTTAAAAAAAATAATTTTAATACGAATGAAATATTAGCAATAGCAAGCTCCCCAACTTTATATCGCAGCGAACCGGTCAATGTTTGACAATTTTATCGTGGTCCACTGACAAGAAGGGGGGAAGGAGTAAGTTGATTGTATATATTTTAGATTGTTTTGATATTACAATTTTAATTTTTAATTGTATTTATATAAATATACCATCAGAATAAAACACAGGTATACAAAAAAAATGAATAAAAGTAATCCGGATAGAAAGTCGCACAGACGAGAGAAAAATACGTGGCAGTAAATAAAATTTAAGTAATTAAAAGTTCCTTGGAAGGCCCGGCTGCATTGTATCCACGAACCGGTTGTGATGGATGTGCTCTCCCATCCATCAATGCTCGAGAGTTAGAAGGAAGGTTAGCCATAGTCAAAACAAATGTAATTTATTAACAATCCTCAACAACCTAACAAATCTAAGCAACCCAGGTTAGGAAATGCACCTATGGATATGTTATATGGAGCAAAAATGAGGTCGATGAGATAATTAATATTTAATTATGAGTTGAATCACTTACTCTTGGGACGTCTTTGCAATATACGTTCCAAATAATCGAAAGTCCGTTCTAAGATAATCTACTTCAAGCTGACATTATTCCAATTTAGAATTATAATTGACCAAATAATCTGCGAGTCACTCTCAACTAGCTTTCCACTACTTTACGTTGATCACTTACTTTAATCATCTAGCTCCTAACCTCTCCCTCACTCTCGAACTTAAAAGTTAATGTTTAAATGTAAGCCTTTATTTATGTAAGTCGCATCTTCTTCGGAAAAAATTTTCAATAGAATAATATTTGGAAAAAAAAAACCCAGTTTTTTCCCAAGAGGATTAGTAGGAGGTTCGCGAATAGAGCCATTACAGGGTACCTGGGCCGGGGATTGGGGATCACTGCTTGAAGGAATTCCTCAATAAGGAAAATAGGTGAGTGAGTGTTTATTAAAGTCAAGCAACAGGCTAATTGAAACTGAACTTGTGATTTTGAACCTCGTTAAAATGACGAGGACAATGCCTGAGCTTGCCTTTCCCTGTTCAATCTACCATACCATACCAACTGGAGGACATGGAGCCATTTAAATAATGAAAGATCAGAGTGAAATCTTTTTCAAAATTTGAATTATATTAATTTGTTTTTTGTTTGTTGTTGTTGTCGTCGTCGTCGTGTCCTACCCGAAGGGAAAGAGTAAAAGTTGCCAGAGCCTGAGACTGGTTGGAGTTCTTTACGATATATGGCGGCACCACCTATCTCCACTTCCTCAATTTAGGCATGGAACTGGAGGGGAGGGAAATATTCTCCAGCCTCTGCACTCGTGGTTTCTGCTGCGACAGCCCACATGACTTCCGGACCCACTGATTTAACGAGCACCTGCTCCGTGTGTACTCGGAGGATATTTGGTGGCATCGGGCATCGAACACAAGCCTTCCTGACTGGAGTCCGATGCTCTAACCACTAGGATACCAACGATCCTTTTTGTTTGTTTACGTCGCACTATGAAGCAACAGACATACTATCAGTGACGGAACATGTGGTTTTGAACCATGGTCAGCTGGAGATGACGAAACCTGAATTGGTTACCTCACTCTTCATACTCCCAAGCTTAGTCAACGTGAACACTTGGAAATTTCGACAGATTAACGTACATTATCCCCTCTAGACGACGGGCTTTTAGTGTAACTTCACGAACTCCTTATTGGACAGAAAAACAGTAGCGACTATGAATTCGCTACCATAAGCCCTCGGTTAGCGCGGGTGCGTTTTTAATTTTAATAAGCGTCTTGTAAATTATCATCTGAAAATTTTCTGATAATTTAAGTTTGGATTTTTGAATAGAGTATTTGTTATGTTTTCTGATATAAGGGGTGATTCGCTACAGGACCGACGAACTTCAAGGATGCATAGGGTGCACAGAGACGACATGGAATCATATAGGAATGCCGGGTCACATAGACCGCAGTTGCGAGCAATGGAGAGAAGAAGCAGAGAAAAAGACCAGAAACAGCAACATATTAATAGGACAGAAGACATTTTATTGAAAGGTTGTACAACAACTGGTGTTTTTATTAAGGGGTGCTGGAAAGCTAAAATTTTATTTTTTTGATAATTTGATATTTTTACATTTTCAGATTGTATAGAATTTAACCTTTCTAAAAATACCTATCTTTAACTTTTAGGGTAATTAGAAGCCCTTAAAACCTATTTTTAAATAATCATTGTAACTGGGCTACGCCCAATTGAATGGCGGTGAACGTAAACGAAGTGCTTCATTATTGCTTAAAAGTTGAACGTCTGATATAAACCAAAACATGTATGTTTTATTGTAAATCGAGCCTTTTATTTCTTTTTATTTCCTAGCCGATTAGAAGCCTCACTATATACATTAAAATCAATTTATCTCAAAATGTAAATTTTAATGCTCGATGTACCTTTTCTAAGAAACTGCTGTTAACAGGTATGCAAATTTTTTATGACACATTTATAATGATGGATAATATATACTGAAATGAGCTTTTTGTAAAAGACTCAAAAATGTATTTTTTTATGTGAAAAATGGGTCAAATTTCATTATGACCCATTTTATAAATTATGAAAAATATTATTTCATTTTATAAATTATGAAAAATATCAAAATGATTTAAAAAATCCCATTTCAGTATAATGAAAAAGGTGTACTTTAATTGCATGAATAATTTCAAACATGTACATATAACAGATTTTGAGAAAAAGTACATCGAAAACAGCCAATTTAACATTGTCGGTTTCCTACTCCCCTTAAAAGGTTCAAAATTATAACCAGAAACCGTCAAGTGACGCTGTATGGAATTTCTGACGTTCTGGAAGATTCCTCCAAGTAATGTTGTGGTCCACACAAATCCTAGCGCAAGTCATCATTTGCTGTCCGTTATGTGAGGTAGTAGGGCAAAGTCATATTCAAACGAAGAATTGATGTCGGCATGCTGCTAGTGTAAGGATATGCGGATTATAACGGGTACATCACTCAGCAGTTGTACCCGAAACGTTACTCAAACAGGCGTGTTCCAAATCACAGGACCTTCGCAAGTGTGAAGAGAAGGTTACGTGAGATTAGTTCTTTAAGGAAGGAACAGGTTCGTTTTGGTGTACGAGACATCCGTTTCTTCAGTTGAACACCTCGTCTCTTGACTATCAGTAACTGCCGGGAGGAATCTTCCAAAACGTAAGGAATTCCATGCAGTGCCACTGCCAGGCTTACCAGACGAGTTCTGTTCAAAATTTCGAACACTTGTTGCAGTGCAGCCTTTCTGTCTCATTTATGTGTTTCTGTTCTTCTCTGCTTCTTTGCACTACAGCTCGCAACTGCGGCATTTGCGACCCTGCATTCCTGTGTGATTCCGAGTCATCTCTGTACCCTTCATGCACCCTAAAAGTTTATCAGTTTGGTAGCGAGTCCCCCTGGATATAAATGTTTTTAAAATGAAATTGCCTACTGAAATGAGTAGAATTAGTAACTGAATAAATGTACTATAATTTTTATACACAGGGAAACACAAATTATACAGTAAACAATACAATATTTTCGGCTGCAAAGATGAATAATACATATCTCCACATACTTAATATAATGATATTTAATAATAGGCTTCGGCAACCTATGACACGTAAGTCAGATGTGGCACGTGGAGCAATTCTCAGTGGCACTTTACACCCCTCTACAAAATCATGAGATAAAGTTAAGAAGAGTTGGAAACTTCTCTCTCTATATATACTGACAATGTTAAATTGGTTGTTTTCGATGTACCTTTTATCAAAATCTGTTATATATACATGCTTGAAATTTTTCATGCAATTAAAGTACACCTTTCTCATTATACTGAAAGGAGCTTTTATCTAATTTTGAATTTTTTAAAAAACTTATGAAATATTTTATCAAACATTGCAAAATTTGACCCATTTTTCACATAAAAAATTTGTAAAAAATAAATTTTTGAGATTCTTACAAAAAGCTCATTTTTGTATATGTTAGCCATCTTTATACATGTATCATAAGAAATTTATATACCTGTGAACAGTAGTTTCTCAGTAAAAGGTACATCGAACAGCAAAATTTACATTTTGAGATAAAGTGATTTTAATGTATGCAGTGAGACTACTAATTGGCTAGAAAATTAAAAAAAAATAAAAAATAAAAGGCTCAATTTACAATAAAAGATAGATGTTTTGCTTTATAACAGTGGTTCAACTTTTAAGCAAAAAGAAGTACTTTGTTTACATTTTTCGCTATTCAAATGGACGTGGCCCAGTTTCAAACATTGCTTAAAAATAGGTTTTAAGGGCTTCTAATTACCCCAGAGTTTAAGTAAGGTATATTTGTGGAAAGGTTAAAATCTATACAAATTGAAAATGTAAAAATCTCACATTGTCAAAAAAATATGATTTTAGCTTTCCAACACACCTTAAATCGCTCTGTGTCTCCTCTCTAAATCTCACGCATATTTTTTAAAGGCAGCTTACAAGGAAAGGGTCAAACAGTCCGGAACTTTTTAAATGTTGGAAAGGCTTGGCTACAAAATTAAGCTCAGGAGGGACATTAATACCTGTACTGACAAATACTTCCCAATTGTTAAAGCTCATTGAAATACATCTACCGTACAGAAAGATTAACTTGAAACTTACGTTGAAGTCCTTAAGGAGGAGTTTTTTAAAAGATGCAAAGACATTAAAGCTTATTTGTCTATATTTTCCTTCCTAATATAAACTGGTTTAATACACCCATTAATAATCCAATTAGATTTGTGAAGTTTTAAGTGAATAGAAGTTGAAAATTTTGAATTGGAGCTTATTGAACTAACATTTTCAAAACTATGGAATGAAAATTTCTAAATTAAGAAAAAGCTGGAAGACAACTCTAACGATAAATCGACAGCCATTTTAAATTGCTGAATGTTATGGCGGGAGCGCTTAAATTGTTCGAAAGAGAATTACATTTCCGCTTTTGTTTCCACAAATATATATGTAAGCAAATTTCTTCTCATATAAAGTACAATGAGTTCACAAAGAATTGTTTTAACAACTGAAAGTTCAGAATCATGTCTCAAATTATAGCCCTGTTATAACAATATTAAGTAGAACTTTGCAGATATAACGTTCCCATTAAAACTTTAATTTTCAATTTAACTATATTGCATGAATAGTTACATTTTATGTTTATTTCTTATTTGAATAAATATTCTTGAAAAATACATAATACATGCAGAAATTTAATATTTGATTTATGTTTATTTATTTATGTTGTTTATTTTTATCCAAATAAATATCTTTAAATGATGCAGTATTAATATATAATGAAACTCTAAATTCTGTATTTTTCACTCCATTTCCCTACCCCTGTATGCATCGTCGCTGTGGACTCAAATTATTAAAAATATTTCTTATTCCGTTGCACCCTGAGTCATATTGGTAGATTGGTTTGATATACCACAGCTGTGCAAGGTTGCCTAATATGGTATTATAACTATAACTAAAATGATATCTTAAAACTATTTTTTTATTATTGGTTCTTGAAATTCAATGTTTATTTTCGTGCAATATATGCCAAACAGAAAAAACAACTGTGCCTATTAATACAATCTACTAAATAAGGATTTTATTTTAAAATGATTTGAGAAATAAAAAAAAAAAAGTAATAGGTAAGAAAAAAAATGTATCTAAAATTTTTGAAACTCTTCTCAGTTTCGTGATAATAAGCAAACTCCTGTTTCATGTTTAATTTCGAAAGGTTTTTTTTGCCGTTTGTATTTACGTTTTGCTGTGGAACAGCTGAATCCTCAATAAAAAGAAAATTCTCATCTGAAACATAAGCGTCAACCTTTTGTTAGAATGCACATTGTTTGCGTGTCTGGATTCCTAAAAATGCGATCAACGAAAGTGGAAACATTTAAATGTATATTAATTCACACATTCATCATTATTTTTCATTTAAATATTTCTATTCTAATAGTAGTGGAAAAAATATTCCAAATCGAATGCATCTCCCCCTCCCCTCTTTAAAAAAAAAGAGCTTTTCACCCATTATTTCGGAAAAAGTTCTTTTCTCAATTCTCATTAGCAGTAAATTTAGAAAAACGACTTTAGAAAAATTACGCAAAAATATGTGATTTTTTTTTATTTAAGTTTACACTCGTAACTTTTCTTTCGTAAGGACATACAGAGCAGCAAATTATATTTAATTTATACATAAACATAGAAAAACTGGGAATTATTTTTTGAAAAATGCACATTTAAATCCTTTTTAAAATCCTTACTTCGGAAAAAAAGTTTTTTTTATTAAAGAATCTATCAAATGATTCTTTATTTTTATTTATTCAAAAAATGTTTACCTAAGAATGATTTTTTTATGTTCCCACCTTTAATTGCTTATTTTACTTCGGATTTCCCACTTCAGTTAAATGATTTTTTTTTTCAACATGAATTCAGTAATTAATTGTTTATACGAAAAATATTTCTTTTATACATCAATCATAAAAGAAGAGTTGTTCAATGCATAAAACAATTTCTTAATGTTGTTAAATTTTGTATACTTGTCCAGTATTTTAATCTTTCTGAAGATTCATTTAATGAAAGGCAAATAAATTACAAATTACTTTGGACCACATATTTTCGTAACTACTTGAAAACATTTAAGAGTTTAAAAGTTAACGGGCAGACAATTCCCGGTTCACATATAGACGCATATTTCCTGAACAACTCTTTTAAATTTCTCCCGAACTTTGTAAAATTTCGGAAAGAAAGTTTCAGCAGTTTTAGAACTTCCTGTTTAAAACTGGAAGGCCACAAATTAACTTAATTGTTGCAATATGAAACAATATAAGGTAAGTTTGGCCTCCAATTGAAGAAGACGGAGGAAATTAAGGGCGAGAAAACTTCGTAGATTAGATGTGTTTTTACTTATTACTATTATCTGGAAAGCATCACATGTTAAATGCTAAAGAAACATGCATGAATAAGTTATTATAAATGCTAATGTGTTATCAGCTACTCATTTCAGTAAATGAAAGAAAAATAATGCTTTCAAATGAATAATGTCAAGTATTTATAAAAGAGTTCATGGCGGGAGACAGATATCTATCTATATCTACCTTGTATTTTTAAGAAACGTTTTCATGATAGAAGAACAATTTGATGATAATCTTTTTTTTTTGTTTCCCACTGGGGTTGCGTTATAGCAACTTAGCCTTAGAAGACACGGCAAATCCATAAATGTGAGAACCATTTCATGGTGGCGGCCTCTAGTGTCGGCCGCGTTACCCCATTTGGATGCTTGAAATTATTCTTAACTGAAGCTCTTGTTGGATGCTAAATATTGCGATGATTTAATTTCTCTGCTAATACCAGGTACAAATTGATAGGCAAGGTATTTTTTATATGCCGCATAATCATATAACATGCGAGCCTGCAATTTTCGCATGCAGAAAATTTGTCGACTCAAGCCGAGATCGATCTGGAAACCTTAAGCTTATGAAGCAGGCACGCTACCTCTAACACCGGGGTGGGCATTACGTCGATCGCGATCGACCGGTGGATTTCCAAGACTTTTTGTTGTGACCACCAGAAGATTAGCCGTCGGTAATTGTAAATCGAAATATTCAAGATTGGCTGACAGTATATGCAGACTAAGTCTTCTACTGACTATAACAAGGACAATTAATTTTAGATAAAAAATGTTTTATTTTTTAATGTACTTTGAATTGTTTGATAATAAATGAATCATTTGATATTATTTTTGTGGCTATTATTATTATGTTTGTATCTTGCGTTTTGCTTTAAACGCGGTTTTAAAGTATTAGATTTTTTTTGTTGTTTTAGTTCTCGGTAGGTAAGTACACATATTTCGGATTTATTATTTAGTTATAATAAATATTGCAGACCTTTTCCTTATCTCACCACACGTATTACACTGGGCAGTGGCGCACACAAGAATTTTTCAAGAAGGGGGCGAGGGTCGAAAGCCTAATACGTAGCCAAACACACACACACACACACACACTCACTATTATAACATGAAAAAA
>BMAV01003177.1:161833-175116 GCA_019973955.1 Trichonephila inaurata madagascariensis
TATCGGGAGTAAACAGTAAAAAAGAAATTGCTGAAAAAATAATTAGCTTTAATTAATAAAAAAATTATTGTTTATAATTAATTAAATTTTACGTACTATATACATGGGACTATAATCAATTGGAGAAAAAATCAAGGGCTATTGGGAGAGGGTGCGGATCATTGGACTCCCCCCCCCACTTTGTGTTCGCCACTGATATTGAGTGGACCGCAACACCTTCAAAAATTAGAAGTAGCCCGTACCCTGGCAAAGTCTGCCCTCCCCTGCGCTAAGACATGGAGCCGAAAAATCTACTTCTTCGGGAATTCTGCAATAATGAACGTTTGAAAGAGATTCTAAGAAAGATCATTGTTGCAAATATTCGATACACCTGAAGTTACTGATTATCAAAGCATCATCTAATTGAATTTCCAAATGAATTTGGATGAATTAATACACATGAACTTCAACAACAACTCTCTTTTCAAAGTTTCTTTCGATTACATTTAAGATAATTGTTAAGTTATAAAACGTTACAGATAACATAGATCTATTAATTAAAATTATTTCTGCTTAGGATTAAATAAATATTATTTAAAAAAAATTAGATATTTACACTCTAAGACACTAACAGAACTTTAGAAAATAATGAATCATTTTCAGTTTTATATTCGAAATTTTGTAAAAAATACTGAAATAGAATTTAAAAAAAATAAAATTATACCTAAATAAAGTATACACAAATATAAAGTAGGTAAGAATAATAATTAAATTTGCATTAAATTTTCTATACATAATTTAACATAAATATTAAATTATGAATAATTAAATTCCCATAAATATTTACTTATAATTAAATTAATGTAATTATTAATAATTAAAAAAAATAATACATTTAAAGTCAAAGGAAAATTAGGTTGTTGATAGACTACAACATATTAAACTTTTTGAGAAAAAACAAACATGTACTAAACAATTATTTACCCAATTCAGGACATGGAACTTACTTTATTCTCCCAGATTTTTACGACAGAAGCATAATTATATTTTTTTGATGCTGTCGAAATAAACAGGCAAAGAAATGTCATCAATAGCAGGTTCTCTTCTTCCTTAAAGTGTTGACAGCATCATAACCTGTCCAAACTATTCGCAAGTAATAAAAACTTTTTTTATATGCATCCCTTAACTCTTGAAGAGAGAATCAATTTTCTCCCTCGGGCCATGATGTCAAACCATTTCGCACCGACACTTGTGCAGTTTTACGCGTAGCGGTTGTTTATTTACTTTTTGACTGTTGCCAAGAAAGTGCAGGAAGAATAGAATCGCGTCATAATTTGCATTTAAATATCACTACTCTTTCTTTTTTAATATAATTTATCACTGTGATTTGTCTATAAGTTGTTCTTAATAATGTCTGTACGATGAAAAACACGAAATTGAGCTTTTTATATTTAGTCCCATAAACATTGATAGTAGATTATAGATTTTAAATTCGAACATAATTTATTTAAGTGTGGTAAACGCTTTTACAGCGCTAATGATCAATATTCACGATTTAATTTTTTTTAAAAAAAAAAAAAAACTATCGTCTGTTCATGTTTGTAAGTTTAATTTCAATTCGTTTGAAACATATATTTTGCTTCATATAATTGAATTTGCAAAGAAAATAAAGAAAATTAGATCCGTTTGCTTCCTTATACTGCAAATATTGTGTCATGCATACTCGAAAATAAAAACCTATTCTTATAGTTGTTATCACTCCAGCGCATAAACACAATTATACTGATCGTGCATGCTAGAAAATGAATTACTGTTCATAATTTGAAATATTCGTCTTATTATGTTGTTATAAATCAGTGCTTCTTAAACTGTGGTTCACGGACATTTGGGGATCCCCATCGCCTTTCTGGGGATCCACAGAAACTCGTAGAAAGTCCTCGTAGGAAAATTGAAAGATGCTCCCTCTAAGACTCGATCAATAAAGGGCCACCAATGAAAAATTCTACTTGAACATGCATTTCAATCAAGAATATTAATTCAGTTTTTGTTGTCTGCTACTACATAGCCATTAAAGTTGAACCTGTTTTTGTGCGGTAGATAATGACCGCATAAAAATAAGTGCACACAACAAATATTCGAAAATTTCATGAATTCTTACATATAACAAGCAGACTCATTGAAATACAGCATTTTTTTTTTATGCGGTCGCACAAAAATAAAATCGCATAAAAATGGACCGCACAAAAATAGGTTCTACTGTACTACAACGTAATATATATATTTTTTTTCAAAGTAGAAATTTATATGCAAAGATTAAGAACGGATTTCATAAAGCGTCAATACGTTAACGATTGTATCCATCTCAATTATTTAATCCAATTGCGCATACGAAATGTTAAAAAGGTCTGCATAAATAACGTAAGTGAGTGAGTGAATATTAACGTCGCACTGTTCAGCTACACGAGGGCTTTTGGCTACGGACCACGTAATTTTGAACCATGGTCAACTGATGTGGACGACACATGAGCTGGCACCCCCTCTCCTAACTACCACACCACACCACGGGAGGACGTTTCAGCTCTCAACAGATTTAGCGTGCATCGCTGCCCTTCAAGCAGGTCTTTAGTGGTACTGGGCTTGAATTCATGACATGTCTGCCGGGATAAGATACCTTGACCACTGGGCTACCGCAGCCCCCTGCAGAAGTAACAAAGGTAGTCTTAGGAAAATTGATGAACCTTTAAATTGCTCAGCCATGTGTGTGTTGGGAGTAAGGGAGGGGTGTTCAAAATCTTCGAAGTGCGCAATGTAGGGCTGATACATGAAGTAGTGGGATTCAAGGTGATTGAAAGTTGAAGAACCGCTGTGATAAACAATTAAAATTTGGGATCTACACTTTCTACTGAAAAGAGCGCATTGGGGTGCATACAAAAATACAGTTTGATATGAAAGTTTCCGAAACATTATGGTGTTCAGCAAAATTGCTAAACAAGAAACACTGTTGGACGTGGGATTTTAAGAATATCGTCCAAATAATACAAATAATAATAATAAAAACTTACCATCTAGTGACTTTAAATGTAATTACGGCGTTTTGGATACTTAAACTTAAGTTATTACTATATTACACTGCTGGCCACCGTAAATACAACACAAAGAAAGACAAGAGATAGCACAAAAAAATTTATTTTGTAGATAACATGTTGACCAAGTTGGGGGTGTAATCTGGGTAAATCGTTGAGCAACCATGGACCACATTTTTTCGATCGGCGAAAGATCCGGAGAGCCAGACGGCCAGGGAAGCAATTCAATCTGGTAATTGACGAAGAGCCTTTAGACAATGCTTGCCACGTGTGGTCGCGTATTATCCTGTTCTCACTTGAAATGGTGCACTGAGGTGGATGCGATCGACCTCGTCGGTCCGTCGTACCCTCCTGCACCCAACGGTCACATATCCGCATTACAGTTGTTTGGTTTCATCCAACACGACTACCGATTTTCCTGAAAGATAATCCACAATCTCGGTAGGCTACTGTCCTTCCTCTGTTGAACTCGAATACTTGATCAAAAGCTGATTGTTGTTTTCTACGAGACATAACTGATCGTTTTTTGAAAAAAAACCACAAGAAATACACAATTGCCGAACTTGAAATCGTCGAAATCTCCAAGCCTTAAATAGCGCTTTGAGGTAGCGTCACAGGCGCGCTTGATGTGTGTATGTGCTGAAATTCTAATCATTTGCATATCTCACCTACGCTAATGAATGTTGTAAATTTCATGTTATTTGCACGCTTCCTTCAGGGTCTTGCATTTACGGTGGCCAGCAGTGTATTTCATTTACACCATGTGTGAGTGCTTTTTTAAGCACAGTATTTAATTCTACTAAATTTTAGCAAGATTCTTTGTCAACGGGATAATAGAAAAGGAACATGCATAAAGTTCTGTTTTCGCGCATGTGTAGAAGCGTTAATAGCAATTGGAGACTTTTTTTTGATTGGGTGAAATGAGTTAGTCGTAATAATACGTAAGTTCAGAAATCTTTTTATGAATTTGATAGCCTACACAATACGCACACACACATACATGTATATAATATAAGATCTTATCTTAGTTATAGATACTTATAACATTTTTTTAAAAACAAGTATAATTTAAAAAGTATAAAATGTTTTTTTTTTTTAAAAAAAAAAACATTCTTTATTTTAATGCAATAAAGTAAAAAAAGGTCTTAAGCACATGATACCACTAAAATTAATAAAATTTCAAAACCGAAGCAGAAAAATATTTGAAATGTTCGGTGTAAAGAAAAAAATTGAAATTAAAATATATAAACAGTATAGTTTTTTTTATTATATCATCAATATTTAAAAATTAAAATTTAAAATTTTTATATCATCATCAGCATTGGCATGTCACCCCTTTGTGTGCCTGAGCCTTCCTCAGAAGTTCTTTTCCATTCTGCCCTTTTCTCGTTCATACCCTAAATTATTTAAAATAGTATAAAGCGGAAATATATATTATATATAAATATGGCAGAGAAAATGAATACAACAAGTAGTGAAATCATATACTGAAAGCTAAAAAAAATTCCTCTTTTCAGCTTGAAAATTTGAATAATTTTTCTCATTTAAACAAATGCAATTCCTCAAAAGTTTCCTTTTTCTTAAAATTTGTTTGCCGAAAAAGGATGAGAAAGGGGAAATTAGTAAGCAATAAAAATTCCTCTGACTATTAAATAATTTGTTAAATGTATTTGAAATTCTCATTGCAACCATTTTCTCTTATAACGATGTGGAAAGTGTTAAATAAATTATGTATATAATGTTGACATATATAATGTTCAGCTGAAATATGCAAAAAGTTTTTTTTTTGTTTAATTTACAATTCACGTAAAATTAACTCATTAAAAACTTCTTTATCCTTCAGTCTGTATTGTTTAATTTTTCAATTCACCCGTGCGAAGAACGGGTATACCAGCTAGTATAAATATAAAATGAAACATTTTCGGATTTTTTTTCGAATTTCTGGTCGAAAAATATTTTTTATTGCTGAAAATCTATGTATGTTCTACCCTAAATTTGAAAATTCAATACATTTTTGTCAATAAGCTGTCTGTTCTACTGCTGTTTCTACATGTGTTGTTTCACGTTTTGACTGCTCTCCAGTTTTCCCACAGTGACCTCAATTTTTAGATCTATAGAAAATACTCTGTGATAACTAATCAAATAAATTTTTTAATATATTTAACTTAAACGTCTTTATAAGAAAATACTTATTAAAAATATACAAAAAAAAATAGTTTAGAAACTGGTTTTATGATCTTTGTGGGAAATAGCTTTACAGTTGAGCTAATTTATTGTAAATTCGTACACTGTCAGAAAAAAAAATACAAATATCAAAAATATGTATGTGTGTTGAAACAGACATCACATTTTTGTATGTAAAAATAGTGATGATTGTTTTTAATTATAATTAGTAAGGAAAGAAAAATTACAGAAAATATAAAATGATCATATGTTCCACTTTCTACTACGGATATATCTTTTCATTCCATGACAGCAACTCCAACCAAGAAAGGTTAACTCAAAACGATAAAAAAAAAAATTGGTTTGACATCTAAGAGTTTGAGACGAAATATTAGGCATATTACAAATTAAATCAATAAAAAAGAAAAGATCAAATGTATTAAATTATTCTTTCCCTGTAAGTGAAAACACATGGCAACGAATCTTCCTACATATGTCAATAAGGGGCATTCAAATGAAACCTGGTCACTAGTGGAAAGTAACGGTAACGATTTGCCTTAACTTAAAATTGTAGTTAGATACAGTACACATATTCAGAAACAGTCGCCCAAACTTGTGAAGTTGCGTCCCTAGGGTGCCCTTCTCCTTGATTATAAGCGTGAGCTAGAGGTGTAGGAATAACGTAAGAACTAGAAGCTGCTATGATCTTAATTTGACTTTATTAAGATCTTAAAACTTAAACATCTAACAGATTAGATAATAATGATATATGAGAGAGAATCTACGGTGGTTAAACATACAATATATATATATATATATATATATATATATTACCGAAATAACCTAACCCGAACCACTATCAATAACTAACTCGCCTAAACTCAATTCTAATACTATCACAGATCCTAATATCAAATAGTCACTCCTACTTTAATTTCATTCGACCGATACAATCCTACTGGAAGTTGCGTATTTACTGGAGTGCAATGGTATGCACCTTGACCTAATGGCTCTATGCCAGGAATAACTTATGTTAGCTGACACTTAATCTTTCTAAAACCTCTTCACAATTGAATCACGGACTATCTTATTATTCCCCAAGTTGTGTGTGTGTGTGTGTGTGCCACCCCGCTTACTCTAACTTCTGATATTTAATAACTTCCTAATTTGCATCTTTCCTTCACGCTTCACTTCTTGGGTTTGGTTGGAAAAGAGTTGCCATTAATTCTGGCACCAAGGAACCCAAAGGACATGTTAATGAAAAGACGCGTCAGCCCGTCACAAACTACTGGCACATTTATCCCATTGCGATACTAGCCAATCGATTCCTTCTTTGAAGAAGCTAGTAGGCTGCTGTCGGACACACTTCGTAGTCCGTTGTGAATCAATGTACACGCGAATAGCTCTCTTCAGAGTTCCCGAAACATGAAAATCACGCGGTAAAAAGTCTGGACTGTACGGTAGATATTCCAGCGTTTCCCATCGAAACTGCTGAAATGTAGTCTTCATCTCATTGGCCATGTGTGGGAGGGCATTATCATGCAGGAGAATAACGCCATTGGACAATATGCCTGGGCGTTCTGACTTGATTGTTCGTTTAAGGTTCTGCTACGTAGCCTGATAACGCTAGGCATGGATGCTGGTTCCCCGTTCCAGGAACTCGGAAAGCAATGGGCCCTTAAGGTAAAAAAAGAAAGACATCATGACTTTAACAGAACTGGTGTGCACGGCCTTTGATTTCTTAAGAGGTGGTGAAGTCGCATGTTTCCACTGCTTGCTCTGACGCTTGCTTTCCAGTTCCATATGGTGACATCAGGCTTCGTCACCAGTGAAAATTTGCGACAGAAAGCCATATTCATTCTCATGATAACATTGCAGATGACTCAAAGACAGCGCCATTCGAGTATGGCGCTGTTCGGTGGTCAGTTGGTGAGGAATACACAGTGCACAAATCTTTCGAAAGTTCAAGTGTTGATGCATTATAGTGTGAGTGATGCCCACGCTAATACCCAGTAACTGATGGATCTCATCCTCGGTGATTTTGAGGTTGTCCAAGATTAAAACATTCACCTCGCAATCATTTCCGTTGTGATGACACGATGAGCCTGTTCAAGTCGAGCATTTTTTTCCAGTAACTCACGCCCCCCTCAAGGAATCTTTTGTGCCATTCCACAACATTTGAACGACACAGGCTGTATTCACCGTACACATCATCTGTTGATGCATTTTACGGCCTGCAACTCCCTCTGCCGCTAAAAATCGAATTAGTCCTCGTTCTTCCTTCTTAACCGCCTGTATGTTCAGTAGTAGACGGTAACTTGTGTGACCACCTTCTCTTCGGCGTGAACCTACACTGTCGCTATGAAAAGTCAAATGTTACTTACGCGTCATTACCTCTACCGATAGATGGTGCCACCATACACGCAGTTACGTGATGCCACCTTACGTGTAATGCAAAATTAGACGCGCCGAGCAGGTTTCATTTGAGTGAACCTAATATATAAAATAAAATTGTGACTAAGGGCCAAATTTTCAAAATTTAGGCAATCATATTCTGAAATTGAAAAGTTACATTATTCATTTAATGCAACTTTGGAGTGAGAAAATATTAATTCGCCCTGTGCAGCTACTCTAGGGCTTTTGGTGACGGTCATCGTAAATTCAAACCATTGTCAAGTAACGAGGACGACACCTGAGCTGGCACCCCTTCTCCTAACTACCACACAGCACCAATAGATGGACGTTTTAACTCTCGACAGATTTAATGTACATCTCTCCCCCACAAGGTGGGTCTTTAGCCGTACTAGACTCGAAGTCATGAAACTCCAGCCACTAGTCCGTTACCTTGATCCCTAGGCTACCGCGCGTTGCCACATTTAAACACTGGAAAAAGGCAACAGAAATACAAAGAGTAATAGGAAGGAAACATGCACATAAGGAAAGAAAGTAGCTTATGTGTACTTTAGTTTCAAATTAAGAATATATTATTTTCATTTTTTTCAAATGTTGTTTTGCTATTTTCAAATGTTTCCTGATATTATGTTTTGTTACATTTGAGTATTTTTACTAGATTGCGGTACATATTTATTTATTAGACGTTCAAGTTCACCTCATAATGGAACAATTGCTAATTGCGTGAGATAATTCACAGTTCTTTGGACAAATATTAGTTTGTTATAACTAACAATGACCATGAGGGGTCATTTCTGCGTCAGATATTTA
The DNA here is from genome assembly GCA_019973955.1 of Trichonephila inaurata madagascariensis. Classification (NCBI taxonomy): domain Eukaryota; kingdom Metazoa; phylum Arthropoda; class Arachnida; order Araneae; family Nephilidae; genus Trichonephila; species Trichonephila inaurata. The sequence goes on from BMAV01003177.1 coordinate 170,281, forward strand.
AAAAGTCCTAAATTTCTTTTAATTTATTAAAAAATTAAATATTTATGCATATTTGCTAATTATAAGTAACACAGTTACTGGAACGACTTTTCTTTGATGGAAAAAATACTAAAGGTGATACATATTAAAATAAATCTAATTTTAAACACATGTTTCTCAAAATACTCTCATATACTATTATAGTTAACCTCATTCTTTTGAAGTACCTTTTTCCTGATACTTTTTCTGTTCCCAATTAGTTTGCGAAGTGAGTTTGCTTTATTTTTATTTGATATCAAATGAAATTTTCCCAGACAGACAACGCTCAATTATGTAAGGTAGTTTCTGTAAACAGATTCATATTTCAAATGTGAACTGACATTCTTGAATTTCCAATAAATTACCTATCAAAAATAATCAACTGAAGATGTTTAAGGAACGACTTATTTATCGAATGGACAATACTATTTTATATCATTCAAACATTTCATTATTTGAATTTAATTTGTTATCTTGAGTCTGAATTTAGATTTAGATTTTAGTTAAACTCAAAACTGAGTAAAAAAGAGGTATTGAGTTTTCTTGTTATTTGAGCGTGGTTATCAGAAACTTGAAGAGCTGAAAAATAATCGAAGGAGCATCACCAAATTTGTTCCGTTTGCAGCATTGAAAGTTTAAGTAAGAAAAAATTGGTTCCTTTCCACCTAAAGATGACCGAGGCTAGAAAGAAGTTTGTCAGACAAAAATGAATAACTCTTGTCAGTCATACCAAAAAGAAAGGAATATTATTGACGACAAATTTGGTCACCTCATTGTATCAAATTCGGAGGCGAAAACAGTTCTTCGAGACAAATCTGGAAGAGCGTAGTGTGATTATTCGATGGCATTTATCATGTCATTATGACGTCACCTGAATTTACGAAATGATTGGCTGGAAACGTCATTGCAGTTATGCCACCATTACGTCTCATGAATTTAGTCCATTGTGTTCTACTTCCGTGGGAATCATTTTTTTCTTCATGCAATAGGCTGCATATTAGCAGCTGAACCTTTGCCGACACGACAGGTTCCCAAGTGTGTAAGGCATTTCATTTTTGGCACCATCTAGTGGCGGATTTTACTACCAAATTGTGACGTTTGAATTTTATTCAATTTAAACTGAAATGTTGCCGTGATTTGATTTTGACGAGATTACCAGAGCTAAATTGATACTCGAAGGATCTTTTACACGCTACATAACCATATGTGATGCATGCCTACTATTTTTGCATCCAGAAAATCTATCGCCTCCAATCGGGATCGAACCCGCAACCTTAAACTTACGAAGCGGGAACGAATAAACACAAAGCGAATAAAATCTATTTCTTAAAAATCGGAAGAGTTAAAACCGCTCAACCACAAACACACACTAATATTTATGGGTTCCTCAGTCATCTTTTCTTTTTTCAAACGATTATTTCTCTCTAGTTATATGGGATTTTTTTTTCTAGACAAGTTATTTCTCTTTCCGGGGGATGTTTTTTTTTACAACCAGAGTGCTATTTTCGACTTTCCTCTTCGTCATTATTCTGGAATTGCAAGGGCAATCTAATTTAAAACACATGCAAACGTTTCTTTCTGTAATTTAATAATAGCTTGGCACAGTTTTCAGTCAAACATTTCTATTTCGTCAATAATATCAACTAATGAGAAAGATTGTCACTTAACTTAAGAAATGTTTTCAAAATTGTTATAAAAAGTATTTTACTTCAATGAATAATTCAGGGCAATTTACTTCTCTGAATTTTAGAATCGACTGCAGCACGAATATTAACCTCCTGTTCATTAAATTGAAAGTTTAGAACAGAAGAGAATGAGCTCAGATAAAAGTTAAATTTAAAACCCGAAAGCCCTTATTAGTAACTAATTCTCTGAAAATGTAACTAAGTAATTCTTTTCGAAAGTTTTAGCAATGGCTGACGGCATTTACATAAAATTCGTATTAAGGAAAATTTTTGGACATTTAAGTTGCAAACAAGCTAAGTGACTTAGTAAATCCTGCTCTACATAATGAATTCAAGAGATTAACGACGTTTCAAGCAATACTAACAAATTATACTTGAGTAACTAGCGCACAAACAATTTAAGGGCGAACAGTCTATTCCGCGTAATGGACAGGATTTATAAAGATGAATTCAAAATGAGACAAACATGTTTACGAAGTTTATCTTAAATAGGATTGATGCATCAGCGGAGCAAAAACATTAGAGATGAGTTTCTAGTTGGTTAGCATTTTGGAATTTAAAGTAATATGTATATATTTTATGAGATACACACAGAGATGATGATAATCATCAAATCTGTGGCTGGTTAACAAGCAAGGGCAATAACATTTTTAGCCACGAGATTTAATCATTTTTATTAATTATGACTCTTTTGCCATGATCATTTATCTCGAAGAAAAATCATTTAATATGCCTTGGAGGGTTAAAACTATACACTTAACAAATTTCCTTTTGCTAATTTTTTCGTTTTAAATGCTTTGCATTAAAATTTTTTTCTATTGATTTAAGGGGAAAAAATATATACTTTGGATTGGTTTTCGACACTGTGTGTGTTCTAAGACAATTGCTATTAAATTTTTCTTTTTTTAACGTGTAGGTGAGGAAGATTTATAAAATCTATTTAAAACAAACCTCTGAATTATCGATAAAAGCTTATTGTTATTCTGCTTAAATTGAGAAATTTTACTAAGATCTGATTCAGGTAAAAAAGAGTGGTTAAGTTTTTAGTCTATTTTCACAGCGTTGGCTGACCGTGAGAAATATAGATGGCTCTTCATTTTTATTGATGATTATGCTATTGGTAATATTCGTGGTTCTAGACCAGGGGGCGGAAACCTATTAATTGTGGCGTGCCGAACCAATCTAAGAGTATGATTCAGCGTGCCACACAGTAGGATATTTTTGAAACTATTTGATTCCCGCGATAATGCATGCAGAGTTAGGGAATAGAGGTCAATAATATAGATTTATAGTTTTATTAAATATTAATTTTGCATCTTTTTAAAGATATTTCCTACCATAAAAAATTAGCAATATAAAATATAACTATTTCTTCAACAAAAAAAAAATTAAATTTTACATAATTATGTGTTTTTTTTATGTGTTTATATATATTATGTGTTTTATGTTAACATATTTATTAAAATAAGAAATAAGAAAAAAATTAAAATTTTATTGCGAATCTAATGCTGGCACCGCTCTGCTTCTATATTGCAAAATCAAGGGGAATAATGTGTGACTTTTAGTATGATATGATCCTTAGCATTCAGTCGTTATACAATTTCTTTGCGGACACGAATATTTTTTACATAAGGAAAGAACTTTTGCTGAGATATGTAGAACCAAAAGCGGAATGCAGAGCACGTGTAATTTTCTCTCTGTAAACATTTAAATCCCTCCAGAAATGGCATTGAATAATTTACAAAATAAATGTAAATTTATATTTAGAGTTATCTTTCAGATTATTTTGTAATCCCGTAAATGTCCATAGTTATGAAGGTGTTTGTCAAATAAGGCTCATTACAAATTTATCAACTTCCATCCACTCAAAAATTGACAAATTTGTAGGGTAGTGCCACTGAGAATTGTGCCACGTGCCATTGGCTGTTCTAGACACGTATATTTGATTTATATATAATACTCTCTGCTTACAGTTGCACCAATTCATCAGAAATCTGACGAAAAAATATATTTCCTACTTCAGGTTTCTTAGTTATCGAATTTGTTGGCAACTTCTGTGTAAACAAATAGTAAAAAGTGAGAGGCAACGAAGAATAATTTATAAGTCTGAATAAATTATAGTTGCTTTAGAGTGAGTATTGTTGTTGTTGTTGTTGGCCCCCATTGGTCAGCAGTGCTAGACCAGGTCTATGACATCGTACACTTTCAGAAAGTCTAACACCAGCAAGGGATCGTCTTCTAAATCCTGCTTGGTGAGCCCTAGGCATTCGAGGATGTGAGCAGGTGAGGCCGGCTCAGAAGAGCAGTTCGTGTACAACTCAAAGCTCTTGCATTCTTCAGAAAATTTTCATTGTTTTGATATGGCCACTGCGAAAGCGGGCTAGAAGAGTTTTATCCTGTCTTGTAAAACCGTGAGCCAGAGAGCCTCTAGGACGAGAACACTGATACCAATGGTGCTCTGGGGGTAATCCAAGCGGTCTTATTCAGGTGTTTTGTTCTAGAGAAAATCTCCAAAAAGGTGAGGGGTGCTGACGGCTCTGGTACCTCGCAAGCGCCAGCCTTGGCCAAAGTGTCCACAATCTCATTTCCCTCTAGATCTATGTGAGAGGGAATCCACTCCATGAACAGTACATGAGTATTGTTGTACTTTTGCATGATTTATTAATCTACAAAAAGGCAGCAACGTAGACACAATATGTTACTTCATCCTCTAGAATAGTGCTACCTAACTTTTTTATTGCCGCAGACCTGACAACAATTGATAGTCTTACCATGACCTGCTAAAGGAGGTGGGTGTTAATTGTTTATATTTTAGATTGTTTTGACAAAATAATTGAAAATTAACTGTATTTAAATATACCTTTAGAATATAAAAAGAATCACACAAAAAAAAATGAATTTCCTCTTAAAGTGATTTAACATGGAATACAAAGTTATTTCCGTGACAAGTCGTACAAACCCCGAAAGAAATACACCAAAGTATATAAAATGAAAATAATTTAAAGTCCCTTGAAAAGACCGGTCCGCGACCCGAGAGTTGGGACTACTGTTCTAGAAAGCTTAATTAACCCCTTCACCGACGAAGAAAAGCTACGAAATTCCCTTCCTCTCCAGTGCCACCGTTTTCCCCACA
>BMAV01003177.1:180116-195192 GCA_019973955.1 Trichonephila inaurata madagascariensis
ATATTCTCCTTTATATCTTTTTCTCATTTTTGGCCTTAATGTGTAGATAGTTTCTAAAATGTTAATGTTTTTTCTCTCTTGGGAATTTTTATTTCTGAATCATTGTCATCATTTATTTGAATTACAAAAGTAACATTTCTTATTAAAGATTCTGGAATGTCTGAATCTTTGCTTATTTCTGTCGTGAATATATCGTACGTAAAAGTAGCATTAAGTATACTTTAATGGCATATATTGGTTTTTGGCAATTTCCTTTCTTTAAAATAGTTCTTTTGCTGCGTCTCACATGAACTTTCTAATGTTTTTGTAACGAGTTTCCAACAAGGCTTTCCTATACCATCATATTTTTCCTTCACTCAGGTGCCCCAATTCATTTGTTTTAAAGACTACTCCTATTTTCTTGTACATTTTTTCTTAAATCTTATTGTTTCTTATTTTTTTTCGGTCATAAAAGGATTGTTGATGATTCATTCTTTCTCTTAAGGCATATTATATATATACATTTTAAAAAAATATTATATATATCATAAATATGTTTATATCTTACTGTCTGATGAGTTCCTTTTTTGTTGAAAGGTTATGGGAATACGATCCTAAAATTTATTACAAGAAAGCCCCCTATCTTTTTTAAAACTAATTCTAGTTCTACAACAAATATAATTCTAGCGATACATCATTTGTAATTTATTTGTCAAAAATATACTATATTTAGAATGTATTGATTTAGAAATATATTTTTGCTACATCTATTTCCAAATAAGGGAGAAAACACAACTGGTATCAATTTTAAAAAATGAAATTAAATAATATCCTGGAATAATGCATATATATTTTTTTGGGCGTGCTATCGAAGTAAGATTACGTAGGTGTAAATGTATTATTGGTTGTTTATTATTTCGACAATTCGAAAGGGACACAAATTTTATTGACGACAGGGTTCTTATTTTCAACCAAGTTCAGAATGACACTTCCGGCTGGCACATTCACTCTCTCCTAGCTCCCACTCTACGCCAATGAATTGTGAAACCAAACGCAATGAAACATTTAATGATCCAAGCACAAATAAAACCATCATCGTATTTTTATGCATTAATCATATTTATAAAAAAATGTAGATTGCAATTTATTTGTCATTCCTGAACATTTCTTGTAGGAAAAATTAGTTGTATATGGCGGTTCTGCTTATAATGCGATTATATTATATTCCTAAAAATGGGACATTCTTAAATATTTTACCAAATCTCACTGGAATTGAATAAATAATATTGCTTGAAAATTAAAATTGATAAATTTGATATTAGTACGAATTGTGCTCAAAAATTCGCCACTTTAATTCTCTATTTAAAAGAGTGTTTCTGTTATGGAATCAATTAATACAGATAAATGCAAAGAGTGGTTTCATTAATGTGTGGTCCAGATTTTTCGAATCCAATCGTTATTTCCGGAAATATTTGGGTAAAATTGTTAAGGGGTTATGTACCAGATTATTTTTGTACATGATTAATGAGTTCTTCCCCTTCTAAGCATTGCATGATAAACGGACCAAGATGTACACCAACTCGACAGGAGCGCTAGTGGCTACGATTTCGTGATTGCTATCACACAGTTACTATAATTACACCCAGACAAGAAAGAAAATGGCTGCACCATTTCTGAAAAAGCCTAATCGAAGTCATATACGGGACTGAAATGAAAGGTTACGAGAATTTTCGATGTCGTAGCTTTGGTGATTTTTACCAGAATGATTGTGATTGACCAGAGAGAGAAAAATTAGAGTATTTCAGTCACATTTCTAAAGCAAAGAATTTTATTACTTATTCATTCTTATTGTATCGTAATTTAATCAACTACTTGAAAAACATTTTCTGAATTTTCTTGGATATCGTGATCAGATCTAGTGCCAAAAATCTCAAAATAAATTTTAGGAGAAATTCTTTTTCCAACTTCGATATTCTATTTGTCATGGCGTTTAAAGCCAAAACACGTTTTTCTCTCTCAGTTTGTTTTGTTTCATTTCTCTTCTTTCGAATCAATTCCAAAGTCGGAAAAAGTTTCAGTTTTGAGTGTGTTCATGATAAAAATATGATATGTGACTCTCTCTGAAGCCAAAGTACTTCTTACATACTCCAGAGAAATGGAAAATACCGTATTCTAGTATATTCCGTTTTAAAATGACCTAAAAGGTCAGAACAAGATGTGGTTTTAAAAAAGAACTGATCCACTTCTTTTAAGTGTACAATGCTGTTCTGGAAGAAAATTCATTGCGAATACAATGTTTTAAAAGATTTTTTATTTACGCACATAATCGATAATTTTCTGTTTAATCAGATTAATCTAATATATATATGGCCTTCATTACACAAATCAATCTGTTTAAGCCAGCTATTTTAGTTTTATTTTTAAAGGAACACTCGAGTCAAGAACGGCTGATCTAGGAAAGTTTAAAAAAAAGATACGATTTAGTGCGTCCCCCCTCTAAACCATCCATATAAATATTAATTTAAACTGTTTTTGCATCATTGCAGTGAAGGATGCAAATTATAGCTTAATTCTTGATCATATTCACAATGTCTAAAAAACCATTTATAATATTGAAAAATAAGTAACAGTATGATAATCCTTAACATCTCAAAAACAAACATTAAAAAAAAATACAAGAATACACAAAACACAAGTAAGTTGAGATCACATTGCATTCTAAAATTAAGTAATGTTTAAATTATGCTCTCCTAATTTTACCCCACAAGAATGAAGATTATGGCGATTTTATACAGTGTCGGCAACAGATAATGCCACAGAAAAAAGAAGAAAAAATTATACGAAACTATTTGCAAATTAAGTACAGATTGGTCTCTGCGCTTACATTTTATTAACAGAAAGCATTATATGAGAAATTTCAGGTGAAACAGAGAATAAAAGGTATTATAGTCGGACCAAAGCAAATTTGGTATAATTTTTAGAGACCACTTTTGGCTACCTGGCGATAATTTTTGACGTGTTGGCTAGCATATGGATGCTTCTAGAAATTACTAGAGAATTCTATTAATATCACGATCTATGACGTAAGCAAATCTTTCTCGAAAGATCCATGCGTACTCTAAATAGGAGTCGTCACTCGCTGGGATAAGTTAGTATTGCTTTGACCATTGAAGGGTGGACTAGCGATTAGTTGCTACTTTCGAGCGAAGTACTGGCGAATAACCTTAAACATGACGTATTTCTTTTTTTTTAGACATTGAGTCTGAGTGTGGTAGAAAGAGGAAAGATCTTCTGAGATTTATTAAGCAAATTTTAGTGCTATATTCTGTATTTCAAGGATTGTTTTCCAACAATAAATTTTCATCACGTTTCTAAGCCTTGAGTCACAAGTTTTTCTACATGTTTCCTATATTCCATTGTGTGGCAAATATACCTAGAAAAAATGCACTACTCTACCTTAGAACACTCACAAACAAAAATATGTATGTTACGAATATAAAGTGATGAGAAAAGTTACGATTTAGTTTATGACATATATTAATTCAGTTAAATGAATAATTCCTATCATATATATATATATATATATATATATACAGGAAAGTAAAAAGAAAAGTTAAGTCTAAAACAATAAACAAAATATATGTAGCATGCGAAACTAACTAAATCTGTGTTACTTAAGTCTTGTTTGAAAAATTGCATCGCATGTTTTGATTTTTAGACTGTTTTATATATATATGAAATCCTTTAGTTTTCATTCTAATTATTGAACTCATCACTATCCTAAGAGCATTTTTTTAAATTTAAAAATAATAATGGATGCTATATATAAAGATATCATTACATGCAATACGATGAAAATAACTGAATATGATTATTTTATAAGTTTAAATTAAATACATTGAATGAATTAAATTTTCTTTCCTTTTTAAATTCCATTTATTCAATTTTAGAGCTGGAAGTTGATACGTTAATCCTTGATTACTAGTTTATAAATAAAATTTGGAAAAAAAACTTTTCTTAATCAAATTATTTTTTTATGTCTCCCATTTACGCAGTCTCCTTTCATAAAAAAACGATAGGAAACAGACAGTGAACGACTGGAAACTCATTTACGAAACGTTTTTCATGGAGGAATAGTCTAGAAGAGATAAAATAATAGTGTTAACTACAACACTGCCTTTTCATTTTTCGATTTTGCTATTGATCACCTACTCTGTGGCTGAAAAAGGAACATTGTTTCTATAAGATTTCAGTTTGTGTTGTGAAAAAAATATAAATAAAGTTCAATTTGCTCGTCTATTTTTTTCAGAGAAATTTTGTAACAAATATTTTTTTTTCTTATTTTACCTCATCGAAATCTGTATTTACGTTACTTTAATGATGGTAACACCGAAAATAGGGGCTAATTTGATTCTAATTACATTTACGTTGAGCTTTGAAGCACGCCGAAGGCTTTTGATGACGGACCTTGTCACCAATAGCCTTCGGAATAATAGCCAATAATAAAGGAATCCTGGGATTTTAGATTTAGTTTTTGATTATACTAAAGTGTCATAAAATCGTTAGAAACACAAATTACAAAAATAAATAATTAAATTATAAAAAAAAGTGTGTGTGCTTATTGCCACACGATAGACGTGATAATTTCAAATTTTGTAATGTTATTTTTCTTAGGAATAGTTCGGTGAATAAAAAACAAGTGGATATTAGTATTGTCATATACATTTATTCATAAGTCTGTGCTTATAAAGTAATATTTTATTCGAAATATACAATCACATCTGTAAATTAATTGTATTTTTAGAAGGAACTAATAGGTTTATGGTAGCTGAAATAGGTTATAAGTACTTTAGATTCAGAATAATTTAAATACCTAAAAAAACTCCGTCAAGCGTTGTTCCATACTTTGACGTGCTTTCATTTGAATCATTTGGCATAATTAAATTGAATTTTGATTTGAAAGTAACTAGAAAGGCTTTGATTTTTTTGTCTTTTGAAACATCTACATTAAAATCCCCACTTAAAGTAATAGACAATTTGTTTAGAAGAGTTGAACCAGTTTCAGTGTATGGAACTAATTTTTGTGAATGAATTCGATGATTTTCTCTACACTTTGAGTTGGACAAATAATTCAAATGCTTATCATTTATATTTCATCATTTTCTGCTCTACGTTTCGCTGCACAAATTTTTCTGATACATGACTTATTAAACCCAAATGATTCAGTAAAATTGTTACCATTGTTAAGAGCGTTACACACCCAAGCGTAACAACATATATGCTTACCCTTTTAAAACGCTTCATTCAATTTAACCCTCCAGCGGAATGCGCCTAAAGAAATTATCACTTCAATTAACAACACCAAGTTCACTTAGAATTTTGAACTACGATGAAGTAATTAGGGTGATATTTTGGCTGCATCTCCCCATCTGCAAACATCCACACTGCGCCAATGGAATGACTCAGTTTCGATCAATTTAACGTCAATCGGCTTTTTTACAAAGCGGATCTGAAGTTGCACTAAGTTTCGGACTCGTGAATTGAAAATGCTGACCTCGCTGATAGCTCAGTACTAATAACTTATAGCTTTATTTTAAATAACTTATAGCTTTACTTTAAACATTTTTCAAATTTGTATGGTTAAAGTTTCTATGGCCATCACACAAAAGAATTAAATGAAACATTATCTTCAAATGAAATACAACTACTGGGCCTATTTATAAGATCTATCATTTTAATTTCTTTCAGATCGCGTAAATATTTTCAACTAGCAACTGAAATTGTCCTGCATAACTTAGACAGTGTAGAATGAATAAAATTTGTATTATTCTTCAGAGGTGAAGTTTAATAAAGGGATGTTTTCATGTTTCACAATCAACCAGTTCGAAAACAGTTTACGCACAAAACTCCTACTGCATTTCCCAAATCCGTTCTTAGGTACTGTAATATTATATAAATATTGACATCATGAAAATAATAGCAGTTTTGAATCCTTCATTATCTGAAGTGGTTTCTGAGTTGTTTATCGTCTTTTAATACCAATAATACCAAATATACAAAGCTTTGTTAGTTTGGTACGGAACAAATAATTATTTCTAAGAAATGACAATAATAAAGAAATCATGTGCTTTTCGATATAAAAGAGTTCATTATTCCAAATAATAAACAAATCGCTACAAACAAATATTACAAAAATAAATAAATAATTTAATTAAATAAACAACACCAAATTTACTTCGAATTTTGTTAAAACATGTCTAGTGAAAATTTGTAAATTATCAGATAAAAAACAATGAATGTAGTAAATTCGTCAAATTAAAAATAAACAGACATAAAAAGAAAATAGAAAAATTTATAAAACCCCCCGAAAAGAATTAAGTATGTCAGGTATTTATAAAAGAAGAACACAATGATAACAACATTTCTATAAAGTAAACATCATTGAAGTAAATTCAAAATCTTTCATATAACATTACTTATTTTTTTATAATGTAAAACCAGTTAATTTAAAAGTTGATCTCTCAGAGAGAGTTAATCAACATAAAATCAGTTGACCTAAGTGTTTAGGTAGGGTATCCCTTGGTGGACCACTAGAAGTGGTCACCAAACTATCGATATGTTAATACAATCGTTCGCAGTATCAGGGGAAAAAATTCAAACATAATAATAACAATGAAAATTAAAAATTACAAAGTTTTAAAATATAAATATCTAGGATTACGAGAAGAAAAAATCTGGCTAGAATATTTAAAAAAATTTACAAATTATTTCCAAAAGGGCTTACCTTCGTGTAGAATTCAAGTTCAGATGAACTTGAAGGTAAATCCATCTAATGGCTTTAACCCACGATCACTCGCGCGGGGTGTTCTGTACACCCCAGCAACAAGAAAATCCTCCCAGAATTCTAAAAAGAATGCGCAGAACCATGATTTTTTCTGTAGCTACACATTTTAGGTCATTGAACATTCAGGCCTGATGCAATCCCTTTTTCCCGAACGATTGGAATGTAATGTCCTTCAAAAGTTTATCTGGGAGGCTGAGAACTCCCGCGAGAAGTTGAGCATGTGTATACTGAATGTTTGGAAAATGATTAAAATATTATTTTTCTACTTTCTACTAGCATTATCTCATTAATTATAAAGTATATTTATTACTGGTATATACGTTTTATATATATACTGGTTTATGAAAAAATATAAAATTATATGTTTTAAAATGAAAATTTTGTATGTTTAGTTTTAATTAATGTTAGTCTCATTTGTATGTAATAAATTTAATAATTTTATTTGTATAATACAAAAAACATCTTGTACTTTATAAATATGTACCATAATGACTTAATTTTATTTTCATAATTAAATACACGTGTTAAAAGTTTGGGGTGTTCTCTACACCCCGCGAATTACGACGGTAGCAAAAACAGGCGCGAGTGACCGCGGGTTAAGGAAATGGCAAATATCTTTTTCAGATTTCTGATTTTCTGCATCCTTTTCTATATGAACTTCAAAAGTTTCAGCAGACCGGAATCTCGCTTGAAGAGACTTGGTATGTCAAAAGAAAGTGTCTTTCCTGACTCTTTTCTCAGAAATATTATTCTCAAGTGAGTGAGTGAATATTAACTTCGCACTGTTCACCTACACGAGGGCTTTTGCCGACAGACCTCGTAAATTTTAAACCATGTTCAAGTGACGAGGATGACACTTGATCTGGAACCCCCTCTCCTAACAGAAACGGAAAGGACGTTAGAGCTCTCGACAGATTTAACGTGCATCGTTCCCTAGGGGGATCTTTAGTGGTACTCGGCTGGAATTCGTGACAAGCTACCCACGATCCGATATCGTGACCACTAGGTTACCGTGGCCACAATATTATTCTCAAAAGAAAATAAATAGCCCAGTGGGCCTTTCGCAAACACATATTCTTCATCATTAAAACTTATATCATAACTAACTTGTTTTTTTCAAACCAGATATTATTTTTAGTACTGTGCTTATTCATTTGTATCTTGCGGTATTCCGACATAAAATAGTCAGTAGCACTCGTCTTCCCTTGTCGAAGATATTTTATTCAAACTGAACATTCGATATTGTGTGAAATTAAACTTTCAGCAACGCATCATTGTACAGCATCTATTCTTTTCTCGCGTTTTAGAAATTATAAGAAATAATGTAAATTATAATTCTCAGTCTTACTGTTCGAGATGACTAATCTAAGACACACTCCATAGGGAAAGTGAAATAATAGGAACTCGCAACGACATTTGCGCAACCGAATTCTTATCAGTAATGCCGCATGCTTTCCGTTGTAACGATTATTATTATGACAACACATGATGTCGTAATCGGAGAGCGGATGGTGTACTGCCTGAGATTTTTTGTAGGGGAGAAGGGCTGCTCACAAAATGCCTTTCCCCTAACGTTCCGAATAGACTCCTCTAGAGAGGGAAATACGAGAGGACCGGTTTTTGAGGATGCCGGGCTAAAAGCAGAAGGCAAAAACGTGCTCTGTATGTAAGATGGGTTTTTTAGATGTTCTGTAAATAAATTGTACATATTTATATCTCTAGCCTGACTGTGAGTTTTCTTACCCAGTACGCTACACCGTATATAAGACGACAGATTCTAAAAAATTTTTTGAAGTTAAAGAAAGGAGATCAATTTGTTTGCATTCGGATTCGACAATCTCGAAAAAAATGTTGCTTAGGAAAAGCTTTATAGTATTTTTTTTAAATTTAAAATAACAGTATTCGCGCGCGCGCTCTCTCTTTTTAACCACGCGCTATCGATTTTAATCCTTTTTGGGTGTTTTGAAAGGAACTTTTACTCGTTGCTTAAAGCGGTGGTCGCCAAACGGTGATCCATGAAAAATGTTCGATGGTTCATAGAAAAATTATGACATTTTTTATTTTTTTACAATGTTTCAGTTTCAAAATGGTCGAGTAACAAAATGTATTAAGAAACATGGATTATACTTAAAACAACTTTAGATGTGTTAAATTTAGTGAAACTCCTTCCGAGTTACAAGAATTTTTATATTTACTCTTGCAATTATATATCAGCGTGATTGTTTTGGTAACTACAGGGTAAATTGGCGGCGTAACACCTCAATTTGCTTATATTATGTTTTGCATTACCAATTTGTTCTTGCTTTTCGTAAAGTTCTTTTTGCAAAAAATTGATATTGAAATGTAAATACAGATGTAAAGGTGACAGTCTTTCAGTGTGGACGAAACATTTATATAAGAGAGATGTTAAAAGTGTTTTTGTTTTTCTCATAGAATTTAAAAGTCCATAATCAGAGCGTTATTTAACGTTATATTCTCTGTCAACTAATTATAGATGAAATCCCACAGACAAGGCAGGGGTAGCATAGTGGTCATTGTCACAAACTTGTGGCTGGTACGCTCGCGGGTTCGAGTATAGTACTTCTGAAGACCCACCGAGTAGAGGGGTTGATACACATGTCATGGTTCAAAATCCTTCAGTTGGATCGGTGTTTGCTTGTTGAAGGTGCCAACTCTAGTGTCATTTTTGTCACTTGAACATGGTTCAAAATTACAAAAGGTCCGTCTCCCATACACCTTTTATTTCTTTATAAGACAATACAAAAATTAAAATGAATCAAATAAATATTTGTAACGAAATTACAACAGCACAGTACGAAACCCTTTATTCATATATACTTTAACTAAAATCTTTATTTTTTTGCTTTCATACCACAGATGCCAATAAACTATTATTTATTTAATTGATTGCTGTTTAAAACCACAGATTTCCTGCATATCGCCAATGAAACACATTCTTCATAAGTCAAAAATGAGCCATTCATAATTTTCATTACGAGTTCAAATGTACTTCTATTATGTAATAGTTATCATTATAATTAAACGTGACACTATTACTTAATTATTATATTGTTACGTAAATCTGGGATTCGAGGATTTTATGCAAATCAGTCGCAAAGAACAAGACAGTTCTTGAATAGCAATGAGAATTTATATTCGAAAATCTAATCCTTGAAATACAGGATTCAGCAGCAATATCAGCAGAATAAATATCAGAAGGTCACACTTTCAACAGCACACAGACACAATTATTGGTGACTAAAATACAAGCATATAAAAGATTATTCACACAAGCAACCGCTCGTTCAACAGCCGAAGTAATCACTAATAGCTTCAACAATCAGAGAGCAATACTAACTGATCGCTTGTCAAAACAGCAAGCTTTCGGCGAGCATCTCTCTTTTTATATTCCTCGCGGATAATTCGAGAAAGATCCGCTTGCGTCGTAGATCTTGAAATTAGTGTACTTCTCTACTAATTTCTAAAAGAATCCAGAGGGTCCCGAACTCGCCAAAAATGACGCCAACTATGCTGTATCGCCAAGATTTCGACAAGTTCTCATTGAATCAATATTATAATGTAAGGGACGGTGTTGATTGGGAATATTACAATTTTAACGTAAATTAAATCTAATTTAGAGTAAGGTAAAGGCATTACACATCCAAATACAAATTTTTTACATTATTTTACACAAAATTCGTAGCAATATATTCTGAAGCCTGCCATTGGACCAGGGGTACTCAACCTTTTTTCCACCGGGCCACAAACATATGATATCTATTTCACGCTGGCCGCAACATGGAAATTAATGGGGGGGGGGGGCTATAAGACAAACGTATTTAAAATGGGAAAAATTGATCAAAATATTAAAACTTTCTCGTTTTTGGATTTTATATGTTTATACTATATTAAGCTCCCTATCAAACACTCACAAAAAATAGGTTTTACGCATTTTTTATTGAGTTATAGGGAAGCTTCGATTTCCTTTCATCTATGACCCCAAGCCTATTGCTTACATTCTGCTGTCATATAAAAAAGGATGCCATGTAGTTTGATATTTTTTTTTCTTTTGACAAAGCCTAATTAATTTTTTTTTCTTTGCAAACACTAATTTTTTAAGGGCACGATGTTAGCAAAGAGTATTTGCTGAATTCCATCGTGAAATCAGTATTTTTTGTTTAAAATTAGTCAGACTTGTGTGCTGGTGCATTTTTCTTTCAAATTTATTTAAATAACTTCTTTGATTTTGTTAAAACAAATAATTCTTTTCAGAACGAAAGATAGTTTTATATTTTAATGGTTGATAAAAATAATAAGTACAGATATGAAATCCCCCCCCCCCCCTAGGGTGCCCTTCTCCTGGATTATCTGAGTGAGCTAGAGGTGTAGGATTAACAAAAGGACTAGACGTATCCATATTCTTAATATGACTTTATTAAGAATTTAAACTTAAACTTTTAACAGATTAGATGATAATAATACATATAAGAGAATCTACGATGACAAAACACACTATATCAATAATACCCGCCTAATCTCAATTCCAATAATATCACAAGTCCTTATATTAAATAGTCAATCCTAGCTTGATCCGATCATCGAACTAATTATGAGGGAGTTGCGTTTTTACTCGAGTGCAATGGTATGCACCTTGACCTAATGGCTCTATCTTCGGGATAACCTATATCATAATATTCCCCAAATTGCCACCTCACTTACTGAAACTTCTGATATTTAAAAGATATCTAATTTGCATCTTATATTCACGTTTCACTTCTTGGGTCTTGATTGAAAAAGAGTTGCCATTAATCCTGGACCCAAGAGAACCCAAAGGACATGTTAATGAAAAGGCGCGTGAGCCCGTCGCACAGATCTGATAATAGCAAAATATTAAAAAACTAAAAGCCATCACACTAAAAAGAAAAATATGTTATCTGAAAAAATAATTGGATTCTCTTGTGCAAAAGGCCATGGCCGGGTCAATCAGAGAAGCCCGGTGAGCCACAGGTTGAGTATCAATGCATTAGACTAGTAATAATACGTTTTATAAAGCATTATAAAACTACCTAACTATCACACTCACGTTCATACGCAAAGCGACCTTTTAGGTGTATCCGGAGGGATGTTTGGCCCATCCGATTGATCTGGCTGCTTACAAACATATTGAAATAGCTCACCAAGTATCATATAAAAAAATCAAGATTGTGATTATAAGTAAAATAACATTAATTTTTGGGGAGCTTTAAAGCGTCTGGTAAAAGTTCCCCCGCCGATGGAAAATATCTCGCAGTGAGTGAGTGAGTGAGTTTGGTGTTTTATGGCGAAAGAGCCAGTTTTGGCTATACTGCGCCAAACATTCATAGGTCTGTGGTCTGGACGGGAAAAGAAGAAAAGGAGAAATTGGATGACAAGATGGAGGGTCAAAAATAGAGAAGGATCACTGGGGTACCCCGGGGTCACGACACCCGTGTTTACCAAAGATAGTAAACCCCTTGGGAAAAGATCACTAGGGTATCTCGGGATTGTGACACCCGTACCCACCTAAAGAAGGTGAGCCCCCTGAGGGGAAAATATCTGGCAGAGTATTGATTATTAATTTTTAACAATGTATTTAAAACATACGTATAAATCAATCCTGAGACTTTGAGAAATGTGAATACTGTTTTCACCTACCTTTATCACCTGTAGCCTGTAAATGCTAGAAGGTATGCAAACATTCAAAGTTTATGCTAGCACTACTTTATCGTATATATTTTACTTGTGAGAATATAAGTAACGTCTGGGGGGCCCTGCGATCTTGGACTAACGTATTTGTATAAAAAAGGAAGAACAATTGGTCATCTGATTTTAGCGTGCAATTTAAGTGTAACAATTTAGATAAAAATATGTTTGCAGAAATCTGTTATAAAAGTTATTGAAACAATTATTAGCGTGAACCAAATATTCTGGAAAAATGCTTATAAAAGCATAGATGAAGCACAAAATTTGAGCTCAGAAGTATACAAAAATTGTTACTAGACATTATACTTATGGAATAATAAAACTTTTAAAAATCCCGAATTGTGTCCATTTATATTCGTCCGAGTTTATAGTAAAAGGAAAAAAAAAAAAAAAAACATAAATTTGAACACTACCAAATTCGATACAGGTCTGATAACCCATTTGCTCGACATTTCTTGCTGCCCTTCATGATATTTTTGAAGACATAAATGTCCAAATATTTCCTATCCAAAGCATTTTATTCACCCCTGTGATAATAATACAGAACAGTTTAATCGTGAAAATAAGGATACAAGGTATGTTTTAGCAAATCTTAAGGGAAAAGTATTTTTTTATTCTAGAACAATTTCATCCAAGTTGATGGGTAAATGGCTTCATCTTCTACGTGTGCATTTATCTTTAGCTGAGCTTGTTTTGCACAAAGACACGTGTAATCAGTCACCGGTAAGCCGCGAAAGACAAACGAAACTAATGAAGTTGCCACGCGCAATGGGGATTTTGAAAGTGATGAAACACTAGGGATTAAATAAGCAATTTAATTTCTTTAGAAGAGTTTTGTGTGTTTTATAAGCAAGAGAGGTGTTCTTTTGGATAAAGATGCGCTGTGTATGTGGAAATTGTAAATAAATATAACCTTATAACAATGGACTTAATTCATGAAGTCACATGATAAAAACAAATACGTGTTTTCCATTGAATTCAAAACAAACATTAAACTAATTGTACTTGTTCTATTTGTAAAACTCAGATAAAATTTCAAATTTCTTATTTGGGTAAAGATGTTTAAATGTTAGGGAAAAAAAATTCTTCAATAAGATTTTTTTTTAAATTAAACAAAAATCCGTATTTTATGCTTATACTTTTAAATAAAATGCATTTTGTATACATATGTACTTTTTAAGAGAAAGTTTCTGCAAAGAGCAAAACTTGGCAACACCGGAGCGCGTGAACTGATTAGTTGTAAACACAAGATAGTTTTTATAGTGTGACTATGACGTCATATGAGCTTTGAATTGATTGGCTAGAATCACGTGGCTTTCACTATCATGTGATTATGACGTCACATGAATTAACCTCATTAGAAAGGATAGTATCGAACCTACATTCTTCTAATGCAGATATTAAAATGTTTCATAGCAGCATATTATAAGTTAAGAAATAACCCCCTTCCCCCCAGTTATTAGTGATTTAAATCTAAGTTTAAATTTGTTGTTTCGTTCACACACAAAGAGTATATAACTAGAGCTACAAACTATTGATAAGGATTTGTCTTGCAATTTTCAGCAAGAATTGGAAATCTCTTCCTGAATTATCTAATGACGTGAAAATAGCAGTTCCACAGTTCCTCGTCAGCTCGATGAGTTTTCCATTTAAATTTATGGTATTTTCCTTTCTTTGATGAAGCAGGTGAAATGAAAAGAAAGTAAACCGTATCATTTGTGACTAAAAGGACATTTGGAATTTGGAATTTATTGGAAAATAATAATTGTTGAAGAAAAGTAAACAGAGAGATACATTTAATAAGTAAAACAATTATAAAAGCATAATACATATGTATGATTATGAAGAAACGTTTTTAGTATATGTTTATTTACATTTTAAAATAATTTTCTAAAATCAGAATTGCTATTACATAAAGTTGGGTATTATATTTTATGGATTAAATATATTATATATATATATTATATATATTTGTATTAAATACAGTATTTGATATCTTCAAAGCGATACATTAAGACAGTGTTAAAAATTGTATCTAATTCAATTGCATCAGACTCGATTTAATAGGTTTCAAATTTTGTAAAATTATAGGAAATGGAATTTTTCTTAAAAATTTACAGTCAAAGCGACGCCATATATGCAGTTTAAATTAAATATGGCAAAGAAACACTTTCAGTTTAAAAACATAATTTGAAATTTGACTTTAAAAAAAATAAACACACCGACTCGTCAAGTTTTGTTAGGCCTTTTTTTTTTTTAAATATTTTTCAAAATTAATTTGCTAAAATAATTTCTTATTTTTTTCAAAAATCATATTTTTCTCTATAAACTTGTTTTTTATACGAATCTTAAAGGAACAGATTAGCTTTGATGTTTTAAGAAGTTATAAACGAAAGAATATTTTCACTCTGTTCTTTTGTAAAGAGTTAAAAAAAAATTAAAACTGGTCGAATTATAGAGCTAGTCTAGACACATCAATTGGAAAAATATTTTATTTTTACAATAAGTTTTAAATTCAATTATAACATGCGA
>BMAV01003177.1:195251-242173 GCA_019973955.1 Trichonephila inaurata madagascariensis
AGTTTTTCCATTGTAGTTAAATTCATAAGAACGTTCCTTCTATAAAAATGGTAGTTACACTATGTACTTAAATTAAGGTCATTCTCCCTTTATGACAAGAAAATTTCACTGTGTTCTAAAAAAAAAGATCAAATCAATTTTTTTTAATGATTGTAAATAAAAAAAAAATTTTCTTAATGTTTAATGCAGTGATTCTCCACATTTTTCTAGTTGCGGTACACTTTTAACAATTTTAAGATTTGGTGGCAAACTAATCATAAAACAAGTTTAAAAGAATTTTACTTATGTATAATACATTATATATATATGTGTGTGGAAAATAGTTAATGATCATAATTTTTAATGTTTAACAAATTAACATTTACGTCAAAGGCAACTAAATGTATATTGAGTATTAAATTGCAAATTAATTATAAGAATACTTTAAATACGAAATCTGAGATTGATGATTTTTGATAAATTCGTTAATATTTTGTCGTAACAGTGATAATGCCACTCTCATTCCCCCATTCACATTTAAAAGTTTTAATTTTTTTTTTCCATTTTTATATTTTTAAATGCTGAAAATATGAATTCACGCAAATAAGATATAGGAAATTGTAAAGATATTTTAAAGCTTATTTGGTTATTATGAGATATTTGCCTCTAATTTTAATCCAAAATGTACTAATTGACTCTTCTGAATGTGTTGAAATTATATCTCGCGCGATTTTTATATAGCGAATTTAGTTATTCATTTAATTCATATACAAACGTATCCGTTATCACAAACAGATTAAGAACCCAATCAAATTTTTTAACATCCCTCTACCTGCGGAAGAATGTTAAATATACCACAAATACCCATAGTTTGTTTCTATAAATGGCTAAAACAAGTAATATAAAAAAAATATTTTAAAGTCAATTCCTACTTATATAAACAAAGAAATTTTTTTTTATTTTAGCTAATTTTTATTAAATAGTTACAATTAATATAAATATGTTTATGCATATGACAGGATCACAACATTAAGTGATAATTAATTGTTATTAATTATCATTAAAGTATCGTATTGTCATCCAAAGCAATCGTGTATATAAAATTTAAGTTCAACTGTGAATGCTTTAAAAAGTGAGAAAAAATATCTTTTAAATTTTTGACCCAAGTCGCTAAAAATGAAACCAACGTGGTTGTATCTGTAATTCTTTAAATAATTAGTTTTAGTCAATTAATTTTAATTAATTATTGTTAAATTATATCGTATTTTTATCCAAAAAAATAGTGTATATAAAATTTCAGCTCAAACAAGCGCTTTAAAATGTGAAAAAAATATCCTTTTCAAGTTGCCAAAAAAAAATGCCAACGTGGCTGTTTTTGTAATTATTTGAATAATTAGTTTTAATCAATTAATTTGTATTAACTATAATTAAATTACTGTATTGTCATCCAAAATAATCATGTATATAAAATTTCAGCTCAATTGAGCTCGTTTTGAGTGCTAAATGTATTTTATTAATGATTGAAAATTCCCCTAAGATAAATAAATAAATATATAGAGAGTGTAAGCTAATAGAAGGATTTGAAAAAAGGTTTTTTTTCCCCCTCAGAGTATAATTAATATTTTTTTAAAAAATTTTAGTGGCACACTTTAAGATTTTAGTGGCAAACAAAAGTGTCCTGACACAAGGGTTGAGATTCACTGGTTTAATAGAGATGCAACTAAATTTTGTTAGATGATTCTATTGTAACATCGAACTTATAAAACAGTAGATATATACCGTAAAATCCGGCGTATAACGTGCACTGGTGTATAACGCGCACCTATACATTCAAGCTAATTTTTTTTTAACATTTATAGGTATATTCGCCGTATAACGCGCACCCACTTTTTAAAGAAGAAATCTGAAACATTAGTATACATTGTTTTTATGCTTTGAAGTAATTTATTCGAAGTATTATCCCAGACTTTTGAAAAAATAGTATACTTCTAGATCTACAACTGTTCTTGTTCATAAAGCAAATCGCTTCTTTTAAATAAACTGTATTTCGATCCATCTAGAAGTAAATTTCTTTTTTTGTGCCCATCCTTTTTGTTGTTTTTTAAGAGCTACCGTTTTTATACCCGGCGTATAACGCGCACTCTTAATTTTCGATCTTATTTTTTGTGTTCAAAGTGCGCGTTATACGCCGGATTTTGCGGTACTTAAAATTAGGCTTAGGTATGCACATTTTAATTTCGAATAGGAAGCGCGGTCGAGACGACCAATAATGAATGAGTGAGCGAATATTAACGTTGCACTGTTCAGTTACACGAAGGCTTTGGGCGACAGAAATCGTAATTTTGAACCATGGTCAAGTGACGAGTACGACATCTTAGCTGGCTCTCTTCTCTTAACTACCACCCCCCACCAACGAGGGGGGGGGGACGTTTGAGCTCTCGACAAATTTGACGTGCATCTCTCCACTACACGACAGGTCTGGAACTCATGACTTGCCTGCCATGATTCGATACCTTGACCACTGGGCTACCACAGCCCCGACTAATAATAAAAACAACATTTGTAAATGCTTATTGTAATGCATTTGCTTAAAAGTTGGTAGACGTGGTATCTTAGTGGTTATGATCATGGGTTCTTAGCCGGCAAGTTTTTAGTTCGATCCCTAGCACCACTGTAGGGCACGGTGATATAGTGGACAAGGTTATGGACTCTTGCGTAACATATCATGATTTTGAGTCTAGTACCTCTGAAGACCCGCCGTGCAGAGGAGACCGATGCACGAAAAATACGTTGGGGCTCAAACGTCCTTCTGTTGGTGTCGTTGAAGTTAGGAAAGGAAAGTACCAGCTCGCGTGTGTCATCCTCGTCAGTTAGCCATGATTCAAAATGACGAGGTCCGCCTCCAATAGCTCTCATGCAGGTTAGCAGTGCGACGTTAATATTCACTCACTCACTCATACCACTGAAATCCTGCCATGTATAGCCACTATAATGCATGTTAAATCTATCATCACTCTAATTCCTTCCAAGTTGTGTTAGTTTGGAGAGGTGTGTGTCAGTTCAGGTCTCATTCTCGTCATTCGACAGACGTTCATATGACAAGATTCGTCGCCAATAGCATTCGTGTTGCTTTAAAATGCGACGAAAAAAAACACTTACGCTGTCTCATTTTTTGAGAGCTTGGTGAGTGAGTGATTGAGTGGATATTAACGTCACCTTGCATGGTCAGCTGTACTAGGGCTTTCGGCAATGGACCTCGTATATTTAAACCATGTTAAAGTGACGAGGATGACACCTAAGCGCCTTTCCTAACTTCCACACCACACCAATGGAAGGACATTTGAGCCCAGTCAAATACAATTTGCATCAGCCCTTCTACACGGCGGGGTTTCATACATTAAGCTGGAACTCATGACACAAGGACACATGAACGGAATGACACGGAACATATGACTCATGACATGAGTCAATGACCTTAACTACTAATCGAGTATATCGAAAATTCGAAAACAAATATTATTTAAAAAAATACTAATTTACTGAAAGGAAGCAAAAATAAATAAATAAATTCTGACATAATAAAAAATAAAATACACATTTAAACTGATATAATACACTTATAAAAGTATCAGTATATATTACACCATGTATTTCATAATTAATTTATCAGTACTAAGTCAAGAAAAATTTATTAATTACCAGTGACTCTATGAGCACGTCATTAAATTATATACAAATTTAATACTTATCTTGACAATTTGTATGGTTTTTAAGTAAAGTCATATTGTAGATTTACATGAAAGTACATTATTATTGAATTCAATACATTATTATTGTATGTAAGGGGGGACATGAAAATTATGATTGAAAATTGGGTCGCGAGTATAGAATGTTTGAAAAACACTGTACTAAGCTACCATGGCCCCTTTGAGAGCTTGAAGTAACGCTTTTGTTTACTATATGTTTCAAGGTACCCGAATGGCCATGGTCATGAACACGAAGTCAGTGTTGTTTCTGTCGCGAGTCACTGGTTTCAATCCTTGCATCACTTAAGTGCAGTTGTGAAGAGGGGTTGATGCACGTTACGTCTGTCGAGATTCTAAGTCCTCGTGCTGGGTGTGTCACATGCGTTTGAAGAGTATGATATCAGCTCAGATGATGTCCTCGTCATTTGACCGATGTTCCTATGTTAGTTTCAAAGCGTGATGTTCACGAACAATCACTAGGTTACATCACGCTGTGTATTCTATCGGATTCTTTTTAAATTTAAGCAATATCTTGTATCAAATAGCGGCAGTACAGTGAAATAAATGTGTTAGACACATTTTACAATTTATACAGTGTTAATATAACCCGTATTAAAGATTACTGCATAACCTTTATACCGAAAAGTTTTATAAATATAATTAGTAAATAGATAATCCATATTTAGTACAGTTTTATAAGCATTTATTTAATAAATAATAATACATGTTACATTCATGGTAGGTAGCGATATTCTAGTGTTAAGGGGACGGACCTGAGGCTGGCCTGTCATAAGTGCCATTGAAGACCCGTCGTACAGAGGAGGCCATTGCACGTTAAATCTGTCGAAGCTCAAACACCCTCCCGTTGGTATGGTGTGGAAGTAAAGAGAGAGGGTGGCAACTCAGGTTTCATCCTCGTCCCTTGACCATGGTTCAAAATTGAGAAATTTGTCACTGATAGCCCTCGTGCAGCTTTATGTGTGCGATGTTAAAATAACTCTCACTGTTTCATCCGTGGTAATAAAATTAAGTTACAAAAAACAAAGTTTGGTGATATTAAGAATATAACAAGAAGTAAATTTAAAAAAACATAATCCAATAATTACTTTGACCTCGAATTTAGCGCAATTTAATTTTTTATCCAAGAAAGAGATTAGTCAAAAAAATATTGTGTTATATTCGGGCTAATAGGGTATATTATTTTCAAACATTGATTTACGAGACCCAAGTTTTTTTTCACCATATTTCATGAGAAAACTGAGTGTTGCGAGTGAGTGAGTGAATATTAACGTCGCACTGTTCAGCTACACGAGGGCTTTTGGTGACGGACCACGTAATTTTGAACCATGGTCAAGTGACGTGGATGACACCTGAGCTAGTACCCCCTTCTCCTAACTACCACACCACACCAACGGAAGGACGTTTCAGCTCTCGACAGATTTAATGTGCATCGCTACCCTACCCGGCGGGTCTTTAGTGGTACCGGGCTCGAACTCATGACATGCCTGCCATGATCCGATACCTTGACCACTGGGCTACCGCAGCTCAAAACTGAGTGTTGCCTCATCTATGGTAAGTGCTTATTATTTTTTTTCACGTGTGTATGGTGAGTGGCAACTCATTGGAGATTTTGAGAATAAATTGAAAAATTTCGAACATGAAAGAGAAGCTGTAAAAAAAGCGGTTTTTTTTATTAAAAAGTGCACTGATATACATACAAGTAAAATATTGTTACACCTTGGAAAAGAAAACTTCTTGCTGTCAATTCATAAGAACCTCTCATTTAACCAATAACAATAATGGTTTAAAGAAACCGGCACTGAGAGAATTTTTAAGTTTTTTGCATTTTGGAGAATTTTACAAAACTTTAAGAATTGGAGAAATGGAAAATTTATAAAAATCTACGAAATGGGTGAAGTATGTGCATGTTTAGTTAATGAACATATTAACAGTTATTGCATGTCGAATGCTAGAGAAAGTATTGTTTTGAGTTTGTAGTTTTTATGAATATAATACATGCATACTAGCAATGTTTACTTGCGATAAATGTATAGCAGAAGAAAGTACTTGAGATTTAAAATGAACGCGAATAAGAATTAGTTGAGATTCATTCGAACAAATGCGCTCTGTAGTCTAAACTATTGCTCACGAAAAATGTAACCTAGTACTTGTTCGTTTTTATTTTCATCAACATATTTCTCAAGCAAAATCACATGTAAATTTATTTCGTCTACTGAAACTCATGCCATATTTTTGTGTTAGGGATGCATTGATTTCTTCAGTGCTGAGTTGGTTAAGTTTAATTATGGATAGATGACAGCGTACCACACATTTGTACGTGTTGAAGGACTTAACTTGATTTTTGGCCAGATGAAACATGTGCATCGGTTTGGAAGAACTGAATAATCATGTGCGCATGATGAGGAAAAGAAGTTTGAATGCTAAATTTTAATTCGGGAGAACTACATCATTATCATTCTCTGGACTTAGAAAGCCTCCTTATTAGTCCAAAAAACTAATATCATAATGCACGAGATAAAAGACGAGAAGACTACAACTTCTATGTAGTCAAATACAAACTGGAAATAACTAAGATCTACTGTGTGTGTTCCACAAGACAACCATTTCTGCGTTCCTGAGTATCAAGAATTCTAGAGGAAATAGAAAAAAAATGTCAGGTAAGTTATTTAATATATTGATATTAGTTTTTATTTGTATCAACGAATACTATGCCATATAAGCAAAACTTTTTATTTTTAAGAAATTTAAGTGATAATCTATATATACTTCGGACTGATTTCACGTGTTTGAGAAATGATGTGAAGTTATTGACAGGATACATTTCGTTATGAAATTTTTTTTATTAGTTGCTAGTCGTTTATTATCAACTTTTGTTATGCCCGAAAATTTGTTATTTTTTTATTTGTCTGTCATGTAGAAAGGTTTTAATTTAGTCATCATATAAATTTCAAACTAATGTGGTACAAAATTGTAACGCTCGTGTCAAGAATATTTTTTTCTGAACATTAGTCTCACTTTTCCGCTTATACACTACATAAATATAGATGTTCAGTTTCATAGTCTTTTCATTTCTAAAACGTTTCTTGGCAAAATTTTCATAGAAACATTTTTTTATAATATTAGCGTTATAATCGAGGATAAATTACGAGAAAAATAAAGATTCTGAATCATGTACTGAAATAATTTTTAGCATTAATATAATTTTATTTTGCTTGATTTTCTCCTACAAATTTATTTATCTTTGAATTGATTATTTTATGTTTTAATTTTTAATGGATAGCAATTTAAACTTGGATAATGATATATTGTACACCATTATGCAATTTATTGTTTTAAGTTTATTGTAAGGATAATGTTTGCTTATAGTAAATCTAGTTGAATCACTTTGTTCAAAAAAATAAACTTATGATTTATGTATCATGCATATTATTGTATCGGAATTTTTAGTTATGTGTTGGTATGTATAATTGAACAATGCATGTGTTTAACCAACAGTTAACTAGCCTTAAAAACTCTATTTGATGAAAATATGTGAATACGCATTTGAACTCTAACATTTTATTCTAGAATAATATGAATAATTCATATAGCTTTATAGCAACTATACACCAAATGAAAAATATATGGACCACTAGGATAGATAAGTCAAATAATACAATTTACGGAAATGAATATAACATTTTATACATCTAGAAATCTTTTTATGTAGCTAGACATTTAAATATAAGTTAAAACAAAACACAGGATTACTACCTCTTCCTGTGTGTACGCTCATATTTACGAGATAATTACTAATTGCATATTACAGAATATAATGACATAATTAGAATAACTTCAGCTGGCAGATCAGCTGCTGGATAGAATGTATTTCTTGCTAGAATCATCTGAATTGCTATGAAGAATGTATTGATAGTTAAAAATTGAAATTTCATAAACTACCTAAAATAAAATAGTTTTTTATTCGTCAACTTATAGGTAACTTAATCTTTAGTACTAAATTGTGAATGCCTGAAGACAAAGGCCCTTGACAATTGTGATGGATTTCTACAACTTTTTAAGAAATAGAGACAAAATATTTTATACAGTTATCCACTAATCGCAGAATTGCTCCATAGCTGTCGGAACTTTTCTCGGGAACTAAGATAGAAAATTACATTTACAATTTTCTGGAATTGGATTAAAGCACACTTACAGGATAAAGATTTTTTTTTTTGTAGATTTAATAAGCAAAATTATATTGCTCGAATGATTTACTACAATGATTTGTGTGATGGATTAATGCATTCCATGACATAATATTCTTTCTCCAGGTCTTTAAGGCTGTTTTCGGCAAAAATACGAGACCCTGAACTAAACGCGGAACACATTTTCAGACAAAAAAAAAATTACTCAATTTTCATGAAAATTTGCAACATTATAAATCATACATCTGTTAACAATATAGCGTTTCTAAAATTTCAAAATATTCCATGAATATTATTATTTTTCTTTTTAACACGTGAAAGGATAGCTCATTTAACATTACGGGATAGGAGAAAAAACGCGAAACATATTTTATGCCAGAAAAAAATGGCTTAACTTGGTCAAAAATGTGAAGTACGATAAAATATGTTGCTCTCTAAGGGATAGTGAAGCCAGAATATAATATTAATTTTTCATTTCTTTTATATCTGAAAAATTGTTCCAAATTCGGATCATTTTCTTAAACATCAACCGAAGACAGCCTTAATTACTAAAAATTCTTCAACTTTTGTTGATCAAGTAAATTTCACTTCGGTTAGTGTGTACTTTTAAGAGCTCAAATCTGAGAACCCTGTAAATTAAAACTTTTATCGAAAATCAAATCTGTACTTAAAAATATTACTTTAAGCAATACTGAGGGTGAATTATTTATGTAAA
This sequence comes from Trichonephila inaurata madagascariensis, assembly GCA_019973955.1. NCBI lineage: Eukaryota > Metazoa > Arthropoda > Arachnida > Araneae > Nephilidae > Trichonephila > Trichonephila inaurata. Next base: position 203,897 of record BMAV01003177.1, read on the forward strand.
TTATAATTTTTGCTTACATTGTAATGGTAACCTCAATGATTCCATTATTAAATAGATTTAAATTGAACTTGATGCGGTTGTAATAAATCATGAACGTGGAGTGTTGCTCTTAAAATTGAACGGATTTTTGAAATCGTCACTCGGCGTTGTATAAAAGTCTGTTTGGTTTTTCTATTAAGACATACTCGAAAACTCAAGATTTTTCCCCCTTCACAATTAATAAGAATTGCATGGATGCATGAACATTTAAGGAAGTAATACAAAATCGAAAAGGATTGGTAGGGAGGGGTAGGAATTATCATGAGTGAATAAATAAAAACTTTATTGCAAGCAACTTACTAAAATAAATTGATTTTTTGTGTGTCTGGCTTTTGTCAAATTTTGAACATGGAACGCACTTCATTATAACAGGTTTTAGTGACATAAACATATTTTTATCACCTGGTACCAGACATAATTTGTCGAAATAAAGAAAGAAGGGAAAGTTAAGAACACCCTGTTCTCTTTTAAGAGATCATATAACTTGACAAAACTATTCGTAACTAATAAAAGGGTTTTTTTTTATTGTGATGTTTTATGTAAGGAAAGAATAAATTTTATTTCCATGGAAAGGAAGTGTCAAACTTCTCTGAAGTTTTATATACAGGTTTTTGCAACGTCGATCGATACTAGAAATAAAATATTTGATTTAAATTAACCAGACGAGAGTGAAAAAATTGAATGCATGCATTTTTATTAGTTGCAACTTGAAACTACAAAAGTTCGAAAAAGGGACAACTGGAATAACTAGTGTAGTTTTTGATGAAATTTTATACAAAACTGATACTTTTAATAACGTAATGGGAAATAAATTATGTAAAGGTTTAATGGATTTATGTATTTAAAAAATAGAATTTTAATCATTGCAGATGCGTTTTTGTTTGAGTAATTGTTTTTTAAATAAATACACTGATTTAAAAGGAATGCTGATTTAGAAGTTCTTTTAAAATAATTTATTCTCGAGCTTGGATTTATAATGTGCACTACATTATGTTTAGTTTATATTTAATATCATATTTCTACATTATTCTAGTATACCTTTTTAGGTTAAAAATCTTAATTTTTTAGCAGCTACGCTTTTATTTTGGCTTGGAAATCCTATCAGATTTGTTACTTGCGTTTATTAGTGTGCTTATTTATAGTTCTGTTATTTTAAGTATACTGATTAACTAATAGAATGCTTAATAAATGTACCCAAGTATACTTATTACTTAACGTCTGAGGTTTGTTATAAATTGTTTTCTATTTTAGTCAAGAATTTCTCTTAAACTATTATGAAAAAAGCTATTTACTCATCTATGTCAGAGGCCACCAAAGTGGTGGTCCGTGGACCACTAGTGGTCCAAGAGAAAATGTCGCTGGTCCCCCAAAACATGTGGAATATACTCACTTATCACGTTAAGTTATATTTTAAGATGCATTGATTGCGTTCTTAGTTCGCATTTTTTTTTAAATATATTTAACATTCCCAAAATCCTATTAGTGATCCGTAGGATTTAAATTTTGAATTTACTGGTCCGTGAGGTAAAAAACAGTTTGGCAATCGCTGATCTATGTAATGATTTAAGTTATTGTTCTGAAATACAAACTACAAATTTTTTAATATTAATACTGTTATTTATCATTATATAAAAAGTCGGTTTAAAAATTAAAAGCAAGGCAACTTTTTATTTAAATGTAACTTTTTTTAAACATCTGAAACTTAAATGCGAATGGACAAATTATTTAGTATTTTTGAATAATATGTGTTAACATTGTTATCCAATCATGAGTTAATAATGGGATTCTTATTTTGTTTAAAGCGACACTGTATGTGAATTAGGACTAAACTATTTTTTAACGAATTTATGTTAAAATTTATTGATTATATAACATTTATTGTTTTATGGCTTAAATAAACATATGTATTTCAAAATAGATTACGGTAGTCAAATAACTATTACTACTTTCATTAAAAATAAAATGATTTCAACACAAAAGAAAAGACAATAATATTTAAAATGTAACAAGAATTCTAAATCATTTGAAATAGATGTGTACATTAGGGAATTTTTTTCTTTGGTGTTATCTTACACAAATAATTGAATTATAGAAAATAGTTCAAATTAATATCACTTTTTTAAAATTATTATACAAAAAAATATTCTTATGAGAATTGTATAGTTGGAAAAGGTAAATGTGCGTTTTAAAAATGTGATTTGTGTTCAATTATAGTATCCTTTGTTATAGGTGTATTTCTTACAACTTATTGACTTATTTTTAATTTTTTTACAGTTGTGAATAAATAGCATGATTTATCATACAAATATATATAAAGCTGTAGATTTCTTCAAAAAAACGAACGCATTTGAAAATACAAAGTACTGTATTATTAAATAATTTTTAATTTCATAATACTTTGCAATAATTTAATTCCAATCTCTTTATTTCACTAAATATACGCTTAGAAATTTGTATTGTTTTCAATTTAGAAATTACATGTGACGTGTAGAGTTAACTGAAGTTTAGTCTAGATTAAACTCATTCGTTTTAGAAATTAATATTTAAAAAACTGATGTAGAGAGAGACAGTGTGTAGATTCTCTCTGCCTCCAAGATCTATACAGAGAGAAATATCTTTTTAATTAGCTTTATTGAAAAAAAATTAGCTATGCATAATGAATTCTCACAAGTACTAATAATCTCGTCCAAGAAAAATTTTATTTAATTTTGTTTGAGTGTGTGTTATAAACACCACATTGCGTGACAATTGCTAATGAACATTTACATTTTTAAGAATAATTATGAAAAAACAATGATTGAAGAAATGAAATTCGGTACATATTTAGTAGGTTCGATGTGTATTTATTATTGTGGAAAATAGTACAGAAATTGCCATATCGAAGAATTTAAAAATTTAAAAATAAAAAAAAAGATGCTCCTTGCATGATTCCCAAACAGCCACAAAAAATTGATCTTCACCTCAGAATGATGAAGGCATGAGAACTTTTGTAAGACACTAATGTACATTTTGCATCTGCTCTCCATGCTCTTCACAAAACTATCGAGAATTCCTTGGGGGAAATTATACCACCCCTCTCTCAATTGCGGTTTTGATTTCTTGCACTGTGCAGAGAGAGAGATGGTTTTTTGTGCAACACATCTGTCAAGAAAATCCCAGGCATGTTCAATATGATTTAGGTCGGGAAAGTAGGCCATTGTAAATGGATAATATTTGACCTTGCAGTGTGTCCGATACATCAACGCTTCTGTATGGCCACGCATTATCATCCATAAACAGAAATTCTGGACATAAAACACCCGTAAAAATACAAACATGATCCAGAATAATCTCTCTGCAATACCATCGTGATGTAAACTTTCTCTCTCAAAGATGTGAAGCATTGTTCTGATATTGGGCATGATGCCGGCCGTGCGCACGACACCATCACTCCTGCGCTACACCGATCACGTTGACAAACTTTTGTGCATAACGTGTTCCACGTTCTCTCCACAGTAATTGGTGGCCAGAATCAATTGTCACGCTGAAACGATATTCATCGGAAAACATCACTCTAGACCAATTTTAGGGATTCTAATCAACATGTTCCTTACTCAATAATGGCATGGTTGAAGTGGGATGCAACAAACAGGCTTCAGTGCATACAAACCAATTTGATTTAATTGCCGTGAGATGGTTCTTGCTGAAACATGCGTACCGGTAGCGGTTGCAAACTTTGCATCTATCTAACCAAGAGGGAAATTTCTGTTCATTTTTGCCATGAGGATTACATAGCAATCCTCTAAAGGTGTGGTGTTCCTACCACGCCCCCAACAGGGTTTCGCAAAGTATTTCCACCTTCAGAGGGTTTCATTAATCGCGAGATGACACTCTTTAATACACCCATTGCAGCAGCTACAGTGGTGACCTTTTGACCTGGTTCCAGTCGTCCAACGGCTCGTCCACGATCGTAGTCTTTCAAATGATGCCTTTGCTGACATTTTGCTCTCAATTAATGTAAGGAGCAAGCAGAATTTCAGAAAGAAACTTTTATAACATCTAGCACAACTTACATCAAACTGCATAAATTTTCGTGTGAATCATGAGTTGTATGCACTGTCTTTTATACAGATAACGAGTCCTGGTCTATCTCGCTCTCTGAACTTGAATTTACTTTCATTGGATAAATTACTTGTTCCTTAGCAATTGCCAAGTAGTATAGATATTTTATATAATAATAATATTCCTAAAATAAAGAATGCTTATATAGTTTCACTGAAAACGTGATGAATATTTTTGAATTTTATGTGTATTAGTATCAATAAATCTGTGCAACCTCACCGGAACAAATAGTATACAATGTCAAAATAAATTCTAATTGATAAAAATAATTCAGTTCCAGTTAAACGCTTCTTAATATGTTATTTTTGTAATCAGATAAAGGGATGCAAAATTTAGCTTAGAGTAACTGAAAAAGATTAAATAGACCTAGTTTTGATTACACTACGTGGTAGTAAAGTCCAACTTTTTAGTTTGAGTTTTGGTGACGAATTTTCGAACGGCATGGTACGATTTATATAAAGTCTTTGACTTAATGGTTTTTATAACTTTTTGTTTTGTTTTGCTTGTATACAATATAGATGAATTACGTAAAATAGTCTTTTACAGTATTTTGAATTCAAAAACTAACCATTTAATTTTTAAAGGAAAAGTTTTCAAATTTACGGAAGAATTTTTTATTAAATGCTACTCCTCCTACAATAATTCTCATACACTCATGGAATTTGATTTCAAAATACTTCAAGCTATGTATATCAAAAGTTGGTATGAGTTTTCTGCTAGCATAATTGATATTCGTAAAATACCATTTTTATGAATGCTTAGGGAAAATTAATTGAAAAATGTTTAAATTATAGATTCAACTATTTTTTTTATAAAATAAGTATTGCCTCGATTCAAGCATACCAACTTTTGTTACATATGCTATTAGAAACAGGTAAAAAAAAATTCAAATAATTTGGTACTTTTGATAAAAACGTTAGAGCATTTTAAATGGAAATAAATGAGTTAATTTTTCTTTCTGAGGTAAATCTTTTTAAAGTTTAATTTGTTCATTGGAATGTGAAATAAAAACAAACGAATGTAAAAGTTGTGCAAACTTTTAAAATTTTTAATTTAGAGCTTTCAAATTTAGTGAGATTATAAAAAAAAATCTAACAAGTAATTTAGTATAAACAATTTTATTTGAATTTTCGATTGGTTTTTAACAATTGATTTATATTGTGTCCCCTTAAAAAGGCGTCAATGGTGCTGAAGTGCGATATTTAAACTTAAAAGTCTTGTCAACATAAAAACGAATGATGTCCCGCGTAAAGGGAAAAAACAATATAACTGCTACAGATGGGTAGAACAATATGACTTAATTAAATTCGAGGGTCGAAAAAAAGAGTACAATGAAAAGGATTATAAAAAGTACAAGTCTTAAAAAGGACATCATACATATATATATATTCTCTTTCCTGACAACTCCAGTTTATATTAAGTAAGGAAGGAAACAACTTTTTTACATCGTTAAACCACTGTTAAACATTTTTTTAAAAAAAAATATTCTGTTTTTCTCTTTCTTTCAAACAATAATTTTACAAAAGTAAATTTTTTTTGGAGGGGGGACAAAATTGGTGAAGATTTAACTCCTTTCTGACAATAGATGAAGTCTAGCTTAAAAAAAAGAAATGGACATTTTTTCATTCACATATAACCACTACAAAGCTCTTGGTGAAAAAAATATTCAGTTTTTTTCTCTTCCTTTCGGTCGATAAATGCAATTAATCGAAAAGAAAGGGTAAAAAAATGGGGGTTTTTTATGTAACCAGGAATATTTTCTACTTTAGCCCAGTGGTTCCCAACATTTTTATTGCCGCAGACCGGTCAACTTTTAACAATTTAGCCGCTGCCCGATGAGGGAGAAAGACGTTGATTGTTTATATTTTAAATTGTTTTTCAAAATTAATTTTAATTTAATTGTAATTAAATATGCTTTCAGAATAAAATTCATTTACATCAAAGAATCGATACAAATTGATTTCGATGGAATATCACATGAACCCAAGATAAATACATCACAGTAAATAAAATGTAAAGAATTTTATTAATTGTAAATATTTTTTATCTAGCTACAAAGCCTATATCTAATAAAAATTAAGGTAAAAGCTTGCCTTTTCTTTGCAGCTAGCCTCGAAGTCGATCGGATCCGAACAATCTTATTTCTTGAATCCAACTGAATCACGCATACTCGTAGTCATTGACGAGTCTGTATTCATGGTAAAGAACATTTAATAGTCATTTAAGTACATTTTAAGATTAAATAGAGAAAGGCTTAGAGAGAATTAATAAAATTAAAATTACAGCAGGAAATATCGGGAGCGGTTGCTCCAAGCATTCGATTTTACATTCTCTGTTACAAAGGTAAACATACAGTCCCAGCCCGAGATAACAGTTCAGTTAGCCGTTTTCGGAAGAAGTGGAAGTTGAAGTTCCAGCAAATTTAATGTTCCTTGGGCTGCCTGGTGCTATTTGGTCCATGGACCAGTCCATGTTCACGGCCCGGGTGTTGGGGACCACTGTGCTCTATAGCATTGTTCTCTAACATTTTTATTGCCGTAATTTTACCGCAGTCCACTGAGGGGGGAATGAGTTAGGACTTTGATTGTTTATATTTTAGATTTTGATTTAATAGTTTTAATTTGGTTGTACTTAAATATGCCTTAGGAATAATTTTAAAAATGAATATATTCCATGTTAAATCACTTTATAATGTGATTTACACAGAAAGTCGCACAAACCTGATAGAAATACACCACAATAAACAAAATTGAAATAATTTAATATTCCTTGGACGGCCCTGTACAATTTGATCCACAGCCTGGTGGTTGGGGATGACTACTTTAGATAACAACTGAAGTGTGGCTTATCAAACGAACAAAATAAAAATCTCTTCCATTAGAGCACTTTAAAACCTTTTGAGAAAGCTATTCAGATTTTCTCCTTTTGGTTGGAAATTTCACATTAAAGTGATAAAAGAACGAAATTTTCTCCTAAATGTAGATGAATATGCCGATCTTCTTTTTCTTTCTGAGAAAAATTAAAATTTGCTTAAAAACGAAAGATGTATATACATCGATGCTGTGTTTCTCTGGTCTGTTAAGTACATTTCGTTACTGTGTAAATTTATATTTGATACGGACCAATCGGCTCTTGTTTCTACATACGATGTCATGGCCATGATGTGAGTCCGCGCTTGGTGAGGACCTATGAGCTCCTGTTTTTCTCCTTGCCGATGCCTTGTCCTTGGCTTGATAAATTGAATCTCAACAAGAATCGAAGAAGTGTGGTGACTCTGTGCATCTCTTTTAGGTATAATTGAAATTAATCATGTGCCATAGAGTATATATTGGTTTGAATGCATGCAGGCTATGTGTGACTCGAATTCCCAACATGTTAATCGGATACCTTCGAACGGTATCAAACACATATGCTTCCATGTATGAAGCAAAATGTATTGGACATCATGGCCTGTTACCTCGCAATGGTCTATATTCGCACAAAGTGTGATGCATATTAACAAATCTCCGGTGGTACGGTAAATCTCTCTCTGCTGATACCTTTTGCGTTACAATATTGCTGCTGATCGTAAGTTTGGTGCATATTTTCCAGCTTGGTATTTGTAAACGTTTCATACTTCTCTGCGAGCAATGGCAGCTCAAATAACTGCGCTAATGCAGGTCTTTCCTTAAATACTCATGTGAAAAACGTGACCTAGAGCCGAACGAGGACGTTTCAGACCATGAGTGTCTATGCAAATCTAAATCCTTGTGATATCCCTACTTCTTACAATATGTCCCAATTCTGAGACACCCTGTATATTATATAAGAAAGGAATGAGCAGTGATTGAAAGCCTTGATTTTTGCTATAGGGATATTTTGATTTTTAGTAGAATGTGTATAATCTTTTAGTACATTTTGAGAAAAGATTCAGAAACTCGTTCGCAGTTGTCACCAGTAATTAAATAATTTGCAGACTAAGTGATATTTGATCGAATTCAGGAAAAATCATTCGGTTAACGATCCGAAACTAGAGGAAGAAAAAGTTGAATACGATTATCGGAAGGAAATGACATGTGCAGTGTTGTTGTCATTACCAGAAAAAATAAGGCTGGACATCCTTTTCCTTAGGATTACGAAAAATGGTGATATAGAATCCCGTATAGTAAGTACTGTGTTCGCAGCAAATGAGATAACGTATCATACAAGAATAAAAATAATTTAGTTATCTTCCTTTCAACTTTTTTTGCTCGTAAGTCGTAAATAATTCAAGTTATTTTTGGACAAATCTATAGTTAAATTGAGAAAACTAATGAACATTCGAATTTAATGAGCATTTCGAGAAAAAGAGAGATAAAACAAATGAAATCAATTTTATATAAATTTTTTTAAAATAATCCATAAACTTGGGAGCTTATGGAAAGATACTTTTTCAATGATGCTCTTGTATTTAGGTATAATTTGATACATACCACAATGGCATAGACATATACATGTGCAAAAACAGAATATGGCAATGTACTAACTTTAAGTTTTAAAGGCTCACAATACGTAAATCTTCCAGGAAAAACCTGTAAAATATTTCATAAAATGCATCATATTTTTATAATAAAAATGTTTCCTTCTTTTATTCCTATCAGAGTAAAGACCTGTCGTGTAAAAAGCGAATTCATAGCAAATATAATATTGTATATTGAGGCTCACAATCTCATGGCGTAGATTGTAAGCTAAGAAAGGGGGGGGGGGCAAAAGCTTGTGTTGCGCCTTCGTTTCTTACTTGACCGTGGTTGAAAAAGGCCAGGGTTGCCATCTCGTGGCCGGTTCAAAACCTATCGCTGCTGAAAACCCTCCATGAATAGGCCGGAGTCGATAATTCTATCTTGGCTCAAAGTCCTTCCATTGGCGTGGTGGGGAATTTAAGAAATGGAATGCCAGCTCGGGTTTTGTCCTCACCACTTGACCGCGGTTCAAAATTACGTGGTCTAATGACCGTTGTGTTACTTTACAGTGTGACCTAAATTAAATATCAAATTTAATCAAGCGGTACGAGATAATGAGATCTGTTACCACTAGTCCTCAAAAAATGCGACTTTAATAAACAGTCCTTCTATTATAACTGCCATTTTGTTATATTAATAATTACGAGTAAAATAGATCTTTTAATTATTTACATTGTTTAATATATATACACATTTATTAACCAACCAATACGTAACTTAAATTTGTAATGGTGTCATATATACAATGTAATTCGCTACCATACGGACAGACTTGCAGGATGCGTAGCGATTACAAAAACGACTCGGAATCACAAACGAATGAAGGGTCGCAAATATCGTAACTGCGAGCTAGGGCGCAAAGAAGCAGAAAAAACAAAACAGAACACAAAAAGCAACACGATAATAGGACAGAAAACGTTTTAGTGAAAGTTTGTCCCACAACAGATGTTCGAAATTACGACTAGAAGTCGTCTGGCACGTCTGAGAGGGACACTGCATGAAATTCATAACCTTTTGTAAGATTCCTCCAAGCAGTATTGTGGTAGATGGCACTGAACGGAAGATTCTGTGAACATCAATACTGCTGGAAGTCGTCATTTGCGATCCTTTTCCTACGCTAGTAGGATAAACTGGTATTTAAACGAATAACTAACAACATGCTGATAGTGTAGTGTACGGAAATGTCGATTGTAAAGGGCTTAGTGGTTGTACCAGGAACGTTACCCAAACAGAAGTTCCACACAGCACAACCTTCCGACTCAGCACCACTGGTTCTTTAAGGAGTTAACTGGTTCTTTTTGGTGAACGAAAGTCCCGTTCCTTCAGTCGTTCAAATATCTGTGGTTGCCGGAAGGATAACATGACATTCCAGAAATCTTCCCGAACGTTAAGGAATTCCGTGCATCGCAGCAATCAGCTCAGCCAGAATACTTCTGGTTAGAGTTTCGAACACCTGTTGTAGTAAAACTTTTCAATAAAATATTTTCTGTCTCATTAATATGTTGTTTCTGTTCTTTTTATCTACTTCCTTGCGCCATAACTTGCAACTACCGCTTTGATGATCCTACATTCCTATGTTCTTACGAGTCGTCTCTGTACACTCTATACACCCTTCAAGTGTGTCGGTCTGGCACACAACGAATTACATTGTGTAAAGAAGTTATTACACTTTCAGCTTGATTGTGTTATAAATAAAGAAATCCATATTTATTAAGGTTTTCTTATCAAGAATTCATTCATAATTAGTTATATTGCATGGTAGAGTGTGTCGTAACGTCGTTATTACAGAAAAAGGGAAATTAAAATTAAGAGAATCAATCAAAAAATGATATGTTAGATAAGGAAATATTTATATTCTCTTATATTTTACTTTTATCCGTAATAAATACAGGGTGTTTATAAATGAATATCGGAGTTTTAACGCTTTATAGTATTATAAAATTTAACTTATTAGTATAACTCATACATCGAATGAAAGACCAACTGAAACAGTTTTGTTTGCTGATATGTGTGCTCATGCGCGCGAAACGTATGTTAATTTATACCCCTTCCCCGTCGATCAGCGTGCAAGTAGAAAAATGTCGACTAGTGAACAGAAAGCGTTTTGTGCTCCCCAGTTTGCAAAGACAGAATTAAAGACAGATTGAAGAATTTGCTATTACTTTGCAACAAGCATTCCGGTGGACTCCTAAGGAGACATATGAACACTCCTTCTGCGAGTATCTGGAGCTTAGAAAATACTCACAGGGTGCTAGAATCGCAAAGAGATGCCTAAATTGAATGTTCTTTGTGCCTTTTCTCGGTGGAAAGTGTACGGGCCTTTTGTTTCGGAGAATCAACTGTAACTGGTTCTGCCTATCTTAATGCTCTACAACTATAACGATTTCCTCAACTGAAATAAAGTGAACCAGAACTTCATTTGGCAGCAAGATGGTGTACCGCCTCTCTAGCATCTCTCGGTACGCGATTGGTTGAACATCACTATACTCGACAAATGGATTTTTCGCAAAGGACCTCACAATAAAGTTTGTGTCGCTTGACCTCCCCATTCATCTGATCTGACACCATGTGAATTTTATCTGTGGGGCGTTAATTAAGGATTGTGTGTACATACCTCCGTTACCAGCTGACCTTCCAGACTTAGACGCAGGATTGAAGCAGCTGTTGCAAGAATTAACCCAGACACACACTGAACAAGTGATGAACTCATCTATCGACTCGATGTGCGCCGTGTGACGAATGGGACTCACATTGAACATTTATAAACTTGAAGATAAAACTGTTTCAGTTATTCTTTCATTCTATGTATAAATTGTACTTGTGAGTTATATGTAATAAATACAATAAAGCATTAAAACTCAGATATTCATTTAGAAACACCCCGTACCTTATGAAACTTTTAATATGTCTGAAGGAATGCGATTGTTTACCATTTATACTTGCAAAGCAATCTTAATGCATTTTTCAATCTCTTGACTGACTCTTGACTCTTTGTTCGACTTCAGAAGTGAAGTAAAAGTTATTTAATTTACGAATCTTCAGGATTCGATCTTATTAATTTAAATATTTGCAGTAAAATTACTTGTTACATTTGCAGATTAATTTCTAAGACCACAATTGAAAAGTGAAAAAAATGTTACGTGAATTATTTTGATACACAGAATATACTGCCATGCGATAATATCTTTATTACAATGCGAGTTTTTAATCCAATGTTTCAAGTTTCTTGCATTGTGTTTAAAAATACTCAATTAATTGAAGTAGATGAATGAATTACTTTTCATGTACAGTGTGTGTGTGCTCACATTGGCCAATGAATTAAAAACCCAAGATCAATAATTTATTATTTCATAGCTTCGTGGAGTTCTCGCCGGATTCGACGTCTTCCATCAGTGCAAAGTGAGGTATATCGTTGTTGTCGTGGCTAAACCTCAGTCTGTCTGACGGAGTCAGACAAGACCCAAAAGACCATTGACCCTTAAGAAGTCAAATACCAGAAAGGGAGAGGAAAAAAGGTCCTCCCTCGAAAGTCCCAAGCTGTCCAAGATGGGATCTAAAGAGGTTTGCTGAGTCTTGCACTTGGTTCAAAGAGTAAGAGTCTTTCTGCATCCACAAAAGAAAAGACTCTTTATGTGGCCACTTTTCAATCTAGAGATTGCAGTCTGAGAGGTTCTGCCACATTTAAGTAGGAATGAGGATCCTGGATGTCTGCTTTCATACGAGTGATGGTTGGGCGGGGTTCTTCACTCTTTTAAAATTTCAGATTTAACCCTAGATGTTCACAATAGGTGTGAGGGTTGTAAAGATAGGTGGAGATACATTACAACCCTCTTTAGCTAGGAGATCCACTTGTTCGTTTTCAAAGATGTTAGCATAGGGTGGAATCCACTGCAAATGAACATCATGGGACTCTGATATTTGTGTAAGTTTTTGAAGTATGGAGAAGCCAGCTTTGTCTCCGACTGTGATCCAGTTATAAAGATGTTGGAAAGAACTGCGACTATCAGAGAGGATCCAGAGGTCTCCGAAGTCTTGTTCATTAAGAATTGCCTCAAGGCCGTGCTCTATTGCAATAAGTTCACTTTTAAAGATGGAGGAAAAGTCAGGGTTACGGTGGCAGAAAGAAGACCTCTCCACGTTTCTCAATGTAAATGCCGCTACCTGCTCAACCACTGTCTGCTGCCGTCTGTATATATTTTAATGGCGTCACTAGGGATTCAATCAAAGATCTCCAATGCTAACAGCCTAAGATGATCTGGAATCAAATCCAGCTTAGCAGGAGTAGAAAGGTCAAAGTGAAAATGCACTTTTGGGATTCCCTTCACCGGGTTGAGACAAGAATTTACAGAGTGAGGCTCTACATCACTAAAAGGCAATTGTAGAAGTTCTGCTTGACTGAAAGGGCTATTTTTCTTTAGTCTCTGATTATTGCCACAGTTTTTAAGATATAATGAAGTTTTATTATGTTGACCATAGCTAGAGAGTTTCTTGAAATATTTGGTGAGGTTAGCCCTTCTAGTTTTGAGAGGTTGCAAATCAGCCTTGAAGAGTACAATTTCTCTATGGCAGCTTCGGCTCAAACCTGTGATAATTTTAGCAGCGCTGAGTTAGATTTTTTCTAGTTTGTCCAATTTAGTATTTGATGCACAGCTGAAAACCAAACTCCAGAATTGGCCTTATGAGTGTCATATATGTATTCCTTAAAGTGACTGCATCAGCTCCCCAGTCTTTGCCTGCAATGTATTTGGGAATTTTTAATCGTTATCCACTTTTGGAGACAGTATGATCAATATGTTTGTTACTAGTCCATTCAGGATCCAAGCTGTATCCTAAATATTTAGGATGTTTCTCGTACACAAGGTCTTAATTATCTATCTTTAATTTGGGCTGCTGATTGTATAGCCTTTTGTTGGTGGTAAGAAACGTGACAATGAATGGATTTGGAAGGATTGAAACAGAGCTTAGTCTTTGAAGCAAAGGCTGATAATGCTGGCAGTGCATTATTATGAGTTATCTCCATCTCAATCAAGTCACTACCAGAGCACCAGACAATAATGTCGTCTGCAAACATGCCCAGTTTCACTCCAGGAGGAGGCGTTTTCTCTATGACTTCTAAAAATAATGAGAAATGTGTAGAATTAAGGACAGAACCCTGAGGAACACCCTGTCCTAGCACAAATGGATCCGAAAAGGTCTTATTGAATTTCACTCTTATAGATCTACGATAGAGGAAGTCCGAAATCCGCACCAAGGTGTTGCCACGAATGTTGGAAACGTCATTAAGTTTAATCAACAATTTATGCTTCGAAACTATCGAATGCTTTTGGGAGTTCTAAGAGCGCACCAGTTGTGTGGAGAGTAGGCTTAAGATTTTGTGCATCTCTGACGGTCTGGCAGAAAAATAGAATTTGGTCAATAGTACTATGGCTCTTTCTGAATCCGAACTGTTCACATGACAATAAATTCTTACTATCCAAAAAGTACTTGATTCTAATCAGAATAATTTTTTCCCATGATTTTACAGGCAGTACTAGTCAACGCAATGGGTCTGAAATCTTTAGGTTCCAAGGTCTTTCTTCCTGCTTTCTTGATAGGAATTATAGTTGCTCTTTTCCAGTCAGCTGGGAGACACCCTGTCTTCCAAGATAGATTGACCAAATAAACAAGGCGCTGTTTACCTAGTTGGCCAAGGTTTTCAAGCATTTGCCCGAAAATGCCATCTGGTTCTGGAGATTTAGTCAGGTCTAACAAAGCCATTGAAAATAGAAGTTCCGTTGATGTAAATGCACTGGACATTTCCTGGTTACCTACATCAGTGCTTCGGCAGCAGTGAATGGTGTTTTTAGCTTTCCTCAATATGAACCATCCGACCACTTTACCCATTTCCAACCCTCAGATGCTCAGTACCTTCTTTCTCGACACCACTGCAAGCGAAGTTTTGCATTTCAGGCAGAAATGGGTGGTACTCTCACAGGCACCAAATATGAATTGCTATTTTTGGATTCCTTGGACATGGTTCGATCTGAAATCTGTGGGGGCCTTGATCGACGAATTTGTGAGTTCCTGTTCTGCAGTAAATATGTTGGAGACGACACACACACACACCGATTATGTTTTTGGACAAATATGCTCAAACCACCATTATGTCTTCTAGAGAAGAAGTGTGGGTCCTTATTCCAATATTTGAAAATCTTTGATACGGCTGTGTTTTTGAGAACCCATTTAGATTTGCTATCTTCTAAATAGAGGCTCTTGTTGAGCAGTCACCAACAACAAGCGATTTTTCATATGATGAACAATTTGTCATTTTTCCCATTTTTCTTTTTTTTTATCGTGAAAAGCAATTTTACAACTTACTTATAAAAGCATTCTAACCATGTCATTAAAAAAATTGCGTAGCTCGTCCTTAACACGCATTCAAATGCAAAGGTGTTTCATTCATTGGTCATTGAGTGTGTATCCTTTAAATATATACATTACGAAATTAATTGCACACACATACGCACAGAGCATATGAATAAACAACTTTTAAATTCAGTTTTTTTAACGTACGTATTGATTTTAAAGTTCTTATTATTTTGATTTCACATTTTGCAAATGTATTGATTAAAACAATTATGACTGTGAAATATCTTATTTAAAGTATCCAGTTTAAATTTACAATTCAATTCCAACAAAATATCAATTCAACGGTATGTGTAATTATGGATATATGTTATATACGAATATAAAAGACTAAATAATTTGTGAAGCAGTGTATAATGATTGTTCGAAATAGAAATTCGTATAGTTCATCAGATTGTGTTGGTATTTTAAAATGCTAATTGTGTAGCGTTTGTAATTGCTTTTTGTTTTTATTTTTTGATTTATTTCACTTTCAGTTAAATGCATTTCTTCTGTGAAATTAACTATTTAATCCCTGTTTTTTTGCTTTAGAAAAATCATTTTACTTCTATGCTTCAGTTTTGGTATTAAGTATAGGAATAATAGTATCTATAGGGCATGTCATTGAAAACAATATAAATGTTGATAATATTTTAATAAATTGAAATTTTGTAGTTTGTTCATGCTATATCAAAGAAAATTTTATGAACACTAAAATACAAAAGTTAATGATATTTAAGTAAGTTTTTTAAGTAAATATTTTTTTTAAAAAAAGTGGTCACACACTATACATATTTATTACTATTTCTTAAAAAAAACGATTAAACTTTTTTTTTCCCAAAAAGCTTTTAAAAACATTCAAACTTGATGCTGCGCCAAAAATTTCAATGAAAACTTTTGTGAAAAAATTTAGTCCCCCCCCCCACACACTCTCCCAACTTTTGCTTTTCTTTTGTCATGGAAAATAAAGTTCAAGCATTTTTTGAAGAATTTATTTTTCTGATTTGAATTCTCTTCTGAAGAACCATATTCAAAGCCTGGAAAGGTTTCAATTCAATTATGGTCGTGATGAAATATGGTATATGGTTCCTTTGCTCTTCTAAGACAAAATAATTTCCTACATACCTAAATTTAAATAAATACACGAATTGCTTTCTGGAACTTCTTTCTTAAAGCATTCCAGAAGATCTCAGCTTAAAAGGCATACTGTAGGTTTTATATTCTTTTTATTGGAGCAATGCTTTTTTTATTCCAGAGGGAGGCCTCACACACATTGATGAAACATATTAAAAATTCTTACAATTTTCATATAATTAAAATATAGATATTTATTCATATAACCAACTCCATACATTAAGTTGTGCTAAGTACTCTAAGATAATTAAAACATTCATTTGAGGTACAAAATAATTTCCTAATACTTTAAAAAATTTAAAAATTAAATTTATGCAATCCTTAATAAATTCTTCCGTGTGTGTAGTTCTTCTTACATTATTTGCTATTTTAGAACAACATGATTAAGAGACAAAATATATGCAGTGGCCCACTTTGAGTAATAAGAATGTTTAAATATAGAATCCTCTACATATATAATTAATGTTAAAGATTTATTTTGAAATGCGTTAAATTGTTTTATATATATAAATAGCTTTTGATTTTTTTAAGACTGATTCTTTAAAGACTTATTTACAATGAAACAAAGCTGATTATATTTACAAGCAGCTTTATAATAGCTTTTCTTACGATTTTTTTTAGTTTTTAGTCCATTTAAGCCGACGATTCCAAACTCAAAAATCATGTTGGTGCTTCTTAACTGATATATTAGTTATCAGACAGACAACAACTTAGAGCTCATCCTGCATGTTCTGTTTTAAATGCTGAGATATATGCCAATAAGAGAACGTTTGACTGTGGTTATATAAAATATCTCCATGTTTTCATAAATCGTTACAATTGTCTGGAGTCTTCTTAGTTGTCCATATCCGTTTTTAATCATTTTAAATGTTACATGCTTTACAATATCCAATAATTATTTTGTTGTGTATCTTTCCATACTCAAATCATGATTGACGAAACAATCAACATTATTATTAAAACAGTAGCAAATTATTTCTTACTGTATTACAAGGAATATTGAAACATGCATAAATAACCATTGGTTAGATCGGTGGAATTTCGCGATTAATAGCAAAGCTCACGTTTTATCATTGGAAATCATTGCCATGCAGAAGACTGGGTATTATTTCAACAGGGTTGCAAATAGTACTCTTGACACTTACATAGATTCATCATTTTTTGCAAGAAGATTTCCCCTTATGCCTAATCAGTCTCCATTCAATTTAAGATACATTTTGACTGAATGTAATGTTCCTTTTTTGATTTTGTTCGCATCAAACATTTAACATCGTATAATTTAACGTTCATTGTATTTAACATAATTTTTCATTTCTTGAATCATCATTAGTTGTTCGCTTATAATTTGAATCTCACATGAAAAATGGACCTTTATTTGCATAAAGGTGGTTATCAAAATAATGGAATCACCTGTGAATAAAAGTAGCATATTTGAATGTTCTTCGTAAGCATTAAAAATAATAACTGCGAGTTTTTTCTTTTATATAGAAATGTGTATGTATATATGTGATGGGACTTTATGCGACTTTCAAATAATAATCTTCTTGGGGAATCTTTGGGCCAGCAATCACGTTATTTCACAGCCATCCCCCTCAAGAAGAAACCATGAGATGCTAATTAGTTAGTGTATATATAGTTAATGTTTAATAATCGTAGATTAGAAGGAGCGGAGCCGCTGAAAGAGCAGTGTCAATACGGTAAGAATTAGAATTACGCCGCGTAACTAAAGGACGGATTCTAACTACTAGAATAAATCAGTGAATTTAGAATTATTAAGATAGGAATGATAAAAGTTAAGCTATTCGGATTTCGTACGCTTATTCACATATGGTTGCTGCTCTTTATATCACTCAATGGGTTCCCTTTATATATTGCTTGTTTTGGAATATTATCTTTGATAATAATAAATTAGATTTATCTTGGTTATAGTTTTTGTTATCCATCTTCCCCTCCTACAGATTAAGGTCGACAAGATGATGAAGTGTCCCCAGGGGGTAGACCATTACATATATTCTGGTAGTATTTTACAGCTTTATTGAAGCTCTTTAAGTCTCGTGTTCTTTTCAAAAGGCTTAAAATATTGGACCGCTCAGATTTCCAAAGAGGCCAAATTGTAGCGGCAAGCTCGACCGAAATATCCAAATTTTTAGGCGTTTCTAGTGGTACGGTGTCTTATCATGAAATTTAATAATATTTATGAAATTAATAATTTTATATGAAATTTGATTTATAAGTACTTCAAACTATGTATAACAAAAGTTGATATGGGTCCTGTTGATATATTGTCAAAATCACGTGACTACTAAGACTAAAATTTCTTTTAAATGAAAGGGAAGGGCAATGTCACTTTAAAATATTTGCAATGCTCTTGCTTTTGAGGGAAATTAAGGGAATATTACATGTAATAAATTTAATCAAGTACCTTTAGAAACATATGACATAATACTTAATGTCGATTAGCCTATTGAGGTTTTAATGTCATCTCTGTGTCCACATAAACTGATATGAAATTAACAATTTAAGAGAGGATAATCTGGTGAAAGTGCGTTCAGGCATTCTGGGATAATGAATCGTGTAATATCAGGTCTCTACAGTTTGTGTTAGATATATCGCATGGTATCATCTGTTATTTAGTCGACCTCTTTGTCGGAATGGAAAGAATACAGCATTTGGCCACAAGTTCATGATATCCATTAACCCAGTGTTTCTCAAACTTTCACTGTTTGCGACCCCATTTTCAATCATAATTTTCATCGCACCCCTCTACCCTCCATACATTTTCAATGCTTTGAATTTAATAACAATATACTTTTACGCTAAAGCTATAATATGACTTTTACTATAAACCGTACAAATTATCAAAAAAAGTATTAAAATTTGTATGCAATTTTATATAGCCTAATAGCTTAATGGTAGCGTATCATACTTCCACGCTACAGGTCCAAGTTCAAATCCCAGGATTGGGAAAGTCGACTCAACTTTTCATCCTTTCAGTGGGTTGATAAATGAGTACCAAGCTTGTGTGCTTGGTAACTAAGCAATGGGCAGTTTTCAACTGATCACCTGACTTCAACATATGTGCATGCATCTCATTGCCAAATTCAGGAAATCTGAGATGGGCCCAGTAGGCCTTGGCTCTCTAGGTGTCGCACCACTGATTTCAATTGAGTTTTAATTTTATATATGACAAGGCCATGTGTTCAGTGGTAATTTTTATACTTGTGTGAGGGATTCATCCCTCTCTTTTGCCCACCTAGAGATGAGGGAGAAAGGGAAGAAACACTAGCCATAATCAACAACAACAATCTATTTATTCATCTAATAAAATAGCAACACTGATTCATTTAATTTTAACGTAAAGAAAGGTTCTCAATATGAACAAAATGTAGATTAGTAGCAAAATACACGAATTACAAGGATACTATCAATATCTATAATTAAATCTACTATCCTACTTAATTTAATAGTAACTCAACTATAGTGATCAATCATCACTATTAAAAACTTTCTTTCAATCATTTGAAATACTCTGTAAAATATTATAATACCAATGAATTTTATCTCACAACGTTCTCTCTCCTTCTCCTCATTGCTAGCTAGAAAGCCTTGACCATATATAGTAGACTTAATTTGAATATCCATGATTTCTTCTTCAAAAGGGTTGGTTGTGAATAAACGCGAATTGATAGCCCGAAGATTTCGCAACAGGATTAGAAGAAGGTAAGCGAATAGATGCGCCACACTTGTTCATAATTTAGTACTGTTAAATTTATGATCAAATACATTGCGCAGTACTGATACACATTTATTAGTGTGCTATATTAGTGTAAATGAGTATTTTTTTTTATTATGTCAGAATGTATTTTCTTTTGCTTCCTTTTAGTAAATGGATGATTTTATTTTGAATATTTTGTTTTCGACTTTTCAATATGCGCTGGGGCTCCCCTCCCTGAGGGTGCATCCCACAATTTGAGAAACGCTGCTTAACCTTTTCGCGACGATGTACTAAACAACGGAAAACATTTTAGGGCCGGGTGTATCGGCTATCGGGGGATCCACCAGCGAATAGCGTTTTTCCTTGATCTGCAGGACTGATCGTCTCTACGGAAAGTTGCATTGAACGGCCTATCATCCGATAAGGGGGCATACATAACACACCCGTTACGTATTTGTTTGCTGTTGTGGCAAATCCAATGGGGCAGGAAAGCTTACATCAAGCCCATTTGACCTTTCTGCATAAGAATGTCACAAACCAAGTCTTGATCTCCAAACCACTGTCCCAGTGAAATGTCCTAGCCATCCAGAAGATGAACAGGAGAAGCAGGGAGAGAGCTTGGACAGGTAAAAAAAGATTTTATCCCTGTACAAAGGTCATACCACGCAAAAGACCTTGGCACGCTAAAGCGAGCCAAGGCCGTCTGAATAACCCTGACACTCGTGCACTGCAGAGACAGAACAGGACTCTTAGCTGCGTACCCGTAATGAGCAGGAGAGTTTCGCTAAATCATATTTAATTTAGCTCTGTGGAGGGAATGAATTTCAGAATGGCTCAGAACAGAGGAACTGGGGTTAGGGAGATCACAACCTCTACCAATCAGCTCATCTGCTGCCTTGTTCCCAGGTACACCCACATGTGACGATATCCGCTGGAGACACAATTGTATCCTCTGACCAAACCTAGCCAATTTGGGTATAATATCTAGAAAAGTACTGTTACGCACTTAAAAGTTATTTATAAAAAAATAAGTAATTCAGTGTCGTTTTTTTTAATTGAATTTTATTAAAAATAATTGTTTGCTTGACAAAAGTAATCATGGTCAAATATTGACATTATGGCGCGAATGTGAGTGAGTGAGTGAATATTAACGTCGCTCTGATCAGCTACACGAGGGCTTTTGGCGACGGACCACGTCATTTTGAACCATGGTCAAGTGATGTGGACAACACCTGAGCTGGCACCCCCATCCAAACTACCACACCACACTAATGGAAGAACATTTCAGCTCTCGACAGCTTTAACGTGCATCGCTGCCCTACATGGTGGATATTTAGTGGTACTAAGCTCGAACTCATGACATGCCTGCCATGATCCAATACCTTGACCACTGAGCTACCGCAGCCCTCTTGACATTATGGCAACCCACCATGAAGAGAAGTGGCTGCGCGGTTGCCTAGTAGCAATAGTCACATATTCTTGGTTGACGCGTCATGAGTTCGAGCCCTAGTGTCAATTAAGGCATGCTGTGTACAGGAGATGGTACACGTTAGTGGTGTAATGAATACTAGGGCGCACCTACAAAATGAAGTTTTTGGCCCCAAGCCCAAGTATATACTTGGCGTCAGTTAGGCTTTCGACGCCTTGGAACACCTGCCCCCGCAATGCGGGGAGGTACGTTGCGCCACTGGCGTTAAATCAGATACCCGTTCACGCGGTGTGGTAATTTGGAAAGGAGCTGCCAGTTCCGGTGTTGTTCTTGTCACTTGACCATGATTCACAATTGATAGGTTCGTCGCTAGTAGCCCTTGTATTGCTTTATAGTGCGATGTTAACCCTTTAATTGCCTCCGGCGAAAATATCCGTCTCTCTCAACCAGTGCGTCAGGTGACTCAATTATTATATATAATTATTATATATTATATTAATTATTGATTTATATTGGTTATTCTCAATTTATTCCTGTATTTTTTACTTGAAAACAGTTATTTAAAATGATTTTCCTGACGATTTGTAACAAATAAGCCGCCATCTTGGATTCCATATCTCTCGACAACAAGGGCTACTTGGCAAAATTCTTTGATCACGCCAAACAGTTCTTGGCGCGTGCACTTCGATATCAAATTAGTTCCTTCGTTCCTTGTTTTCGAGTGTGACGTCAGTCAAAAATTAGTTGCATACATGTCAACTGTGAATTTGTTTCGTATGTATTATCTTCGACTTTAGAGAAACAATATGCTAAGTTCTTAATCAATTGACTAGAACTTTGAGAAATCATGGCTAAATTTAAATCAGTATTTAGTGTTGCAAATAACCAATGTACTCTATTTTATTCTACTTATTATACTACTGAATATTTTTAATGATTGAGCTGTTTCGCGGGATATCGGTTCTTTTGATAAATAAGCTCATAAATAAAATTGCAACGGTTTTCCCAAATTCGGATTATCTAGCTTTGAGAGTACCGTATTCAAATTTAATATTATGTTGAAGTAATTGAAGTGATAGCGTTGTACATATCTATTAAATAACATAATTTTTGTCATACAGTTTGCAATTAATATTCAATGTAAATACATTATTTTTTTTAAATACGTAAATACCAGCCGAACTGAAAGATTGTTGCAAGTTAAATTGGGTGAGTCCAAAAGTCGTCACCTTTTTAGTCGAGTGTAAATTTCCAGAGTTGGAGATACACTGCATTTCCTAACTTAGCCTTCTACCATGGTTTAAAATGACGTGGTCTGTTGTTATTGGGCTTCTTTCTCTGGTTACGACAATTGATTTGAGAGCAGAAATGAACCTGTGCATATCTTTTTTTTTTTATTTCTAATAAATTAATTACCCTACATATGACCAGCTTACCTATTCGAATAATTGAAGCACCAAATTTATTCCATTGATGGCAAAAACATTCGTGACTCTTCATGATGGCATTGAAAGACACTTAACAAGATTTGTGCAATAGTTAGAAATTTCAAATCGCGCAATTATTGGGGGCGACGCTTGTGGGGTTACCTTTTAGACTTTACTAAAGGAAAAAAAAACTGCACATTTTGACTCTCGGGAAGTTCTAAGCTCAAATTATTTCCTTTCAAAATTGAAAGCTCGTTAATAGGTTGCTTAAATACCCTCGAAAAGGTCAGGTTCCAAAAGAGAAAAGCAATTGTCTGACTACAGCAGTTGAAAATACGTTTGATGCATAGCAATATCGAATGTTTAATTTTAATGAGAGATTGCAGGTGGATAACTCCATTTGTGTCGAAATATTGGCCATGCGAGGACGCTTCTGTTCGCACCTCAGTATCTAAGATGTAAATATTGTTAGTGTGTAACTTGATTTGTAGAATGTAAGCCGCATCACGGCAAGTTCGTGTCTCATTAAACATTACTATATTTAAGGATGTTTTCGGTTAATGGTAAAGAATAGGACCCGAATTTGGAACATTTTATCACATATAAAAGAAATGAAAAATAAATGATATTCTGGCTTCACTATCCTTTAGAGAGCAGCATTTTTTATCATACTTCCCATTTTTAACCAAGTTGATTCATTTTTTCTGGTATAAAATGTGTTACGTATTTTTTCTCCTATACCGTAATGTTAAATGGGCTTTGCCTTCACGTATTAAAACAAAAAAGATAGTATTCGCCGAATATTTTCGAATTTTAAAAACACTATGTTGTTAACAGAGGTACGAGTTATAATATTGCAAATTTTGGTGGAAATTGGGTCAATTTTCTGTCTGAAAATGTGATTTGCGTTTAAATAGCGCTCTCGTACTTTTACCGAAGACAGCCTTAAAATGTCAGTGATCAATTTTGTGGACTGTTACTTAGACTCGTACACACTCATTCGCTTCGATATTTAGGAACATTTCGCTTCGTTTATATTTTTGGCCATCTTTTATTAGAAGAAAGAATGAAAAAAAATTATAATAAAATACATACATGAGATTGTGAATATTCTAATTTTAAAAATTTTATCTATAGTTTTAATGTTAGCATAATAATGTTTATTTAAAAAAAATTTCTACTTTTTGATCTAATGAAACATTAAATGATTCATTTTTAAAAAAAGAAATGCGAAGTAATATAAAATTATATTTATTAAAATGTTATACATATACATGTATGTAATAATTCCGTTTAATTTATCTAAGCAACTTTTTAATTTTTTAATGATCCTGGTCTTCAGGACTCGCGCGTATATAATTAAATAGCTTACCCGCATAACGGGACTAGTGTAACCGTATCTCTTGAAAATTAACAGCTTGTATTTTTAAAATAATATCATATCAGAATCTATCGCGAAAGATATCTTTCCACCAACCATAGTTTCCGTCCTCGGAAGTCAGGCGAATTCCAACACACTTCCTGTTGCCTCTTCATATATACAAAACCCCTAGAGTCTGGAAAATCCTTCTCTTTTGTCTTCGTAATGTCCTAACCAGCTGCAGCTCGTATATGTCTTTTTTGTGCTTTGTACCATATATTTTTATGTTTTTATGTGTTTAATGTACAATAAACCTGATTATCTGTCAACAAGACAGTTTCATCAATAGCAGCCATATCAACCCTCTAAAATATGAAGTGTATTGACAATTATTAGCTTTTTGGCGCTTTTTTTCATATGCAAATAAATTTTGATTTATGTTGTAGTAATTTAACTATTTTGAAGAGAAATTCTACTGTAATATTTATTAATAGCTGCTCAAATAACGGGCAATAAATACGTCTAGACGCTAAAACTAATGGAATTTAGTGTATCTTCATAGAAATGTGTATGCAAGTTGTTCATTATATTCAAAGAGTAAAATATTATTTTTCTTTATTTTTTGAACTTGTTTGTATAAAACATGTATATTTATGTAGTTTTCCGACATAATTAAAATCTGTTTCTAAAATTTCAGTCGATTTATTTTTTAATATGAAATCCTTGCAAGAACTTTTAGTAACAAATTTTATTATTCTTAATGTTTTCATGATAACTGAGTGATCATGCAGGAGGCGCGTAGGCCGCACGTGGACACCCAAAACAAAAGGTGGCCGCAGGCGTCATATAATTCTATTGACCAAACAAAATTTTTATGAATTTCTCAAAATACAACTTGTAACAAGTCAAATATTCATAATTTTAAATGGATATTGAAAAATCAAAATAAGTACCGATTTACCGATAGCATAATTTAGGAAAAATAGAATGTGTTAGTGCACAGTGTGTTGGTCTACTGTCCATTAATGTCTACTCTTTACACGCATCATCATTTGATAGCAAAATTTGTGGCAGAGCCGGCAACACCAAACATTTCCTTGTTTGTCAACGGCAGTGTGGACAAAGGTGTCACAAAAATTATTTTTGTGAAAATTGTTTCATGAAAATATCTAATATGTCTAATATTACCTAATGTATGGAAGTGCTGAAATTCAATATACATTTGTGGGGAATTAAAGGTTTATAATTTAGAAAATTGAAATAGAAGAAAGAAGTGATTTTTGGGTTTGTTTGCATATTTCATAATGTTTTACTTTTTAGTTTAAAACAGAGGTAGATGAGTTTATACAGTCGACTTTAAGCCTTTGTCAAAATGTGAAAAATTTTCTAGAGGGAGAGGGGGCACATTAAGTCTTTGCAAGCACGTGGATGACAGACTGGGATCGGTCTTGTGGTCATGTTTGTGAACTCGTGGCCGGCATTGTGTCTGCTAAGTCATGAGTTCGATTTCTGGTGTGTTTAAGGATCCACCATGTAGATGGGCTGATGTATGATTAATCTCGTCAAAACTCAATTTCTTGTGTTTGTAGAGTGGAATACCAGCCAATGTGTTGACATCGTCGCTTTACAATGGTTAAAATTTACGAGGACCATTGTCAAAACAGCTTTAAAATGCGACACCAATGAAACAAGTCATTTACATTAATTTCATATATATATATATATATATATAATACACTTATGGACCATAAAAATAGCGCACGAAGAAATAATTGCGGTATAGTAAGAAAACTTGGCATGAAGGTACATGTCGGGGAGATATGCAAATGATTAGAAATGCAGAGCGTGATTGCGCATTACGTATAGCCGGTAGAGAGCGTTTAACGTTGTACTCCGTGGAGTATAAAACAGGTAACCAAAACTTGTTAGAGTGGGCTGAATTGTTTACAAAGAAAGAGCTGAGGTAGACATGCTATTACGCCGTTTTCGAAAACAATAGGAGCAGCTGCAGCAGTTTGAGAGAGGGGGAATCTTAGGCATGATGGAAGCTTGGTGGTCATCTAGGCGAGTAGCTCGTCAATTAGGCCGCTCTGAATGTGTTGTAAGGAGGTGCTGGGACCAGTGGATCCGAGTGATGTCATTTACACGAAGACCAAGCTCAGGATGCCCTCGACAAACCAGCTGATGAGAAGACCGCCATATCGTAAGAAATGCGCATGTGCAGCCAACTGCTTCACTGCCCGCCATCCCAGGCACAGGTAGCACCTTCACTAGGGGCCCCTGTGTCATCTCGAACCATACAAAGGTGTCTGATATTTTTCAAATGGGAGTTTCATACGATCTTCATACTCATGAATATTTAATCAGGAATATTTTGACTAATGCATTTTTTATAAATGAAACACAAAAGAAATAAGGGTTTTATCTTTATGCATTGTTTAAATGGTTGCAGTCGATTACATTTTGGGACGAAGAAAAATGACATATGTGTGTGCAAGGAAAATTAATTCTGAAAAAATCCACTTCAAATCGTTTCTCTAAAATATTTTTTCGTTTCACTGATAATTTCTAAGAGTTTCTTAAATTTTAAGGAAATGCCGAGAACTTGCTGATAATTTTTCGAAGGTTATCGATTTAGCTTTCGCATGAAATTCTTTTTCCTCATTTGATCTATACAAAGTTTGATAAAGTATATATATATTTCTTTTGATTTTTTTTAGAAAATTGTGTATGATTATATTTTACCTCTCCACTCGTATATTACTCTCTAAAATCAATATGACAATAATAATCTTTCTATGGAATTAATAACTCTTATTCGATATTATATTCGCAAGCAACGTCTGCTTTAAGAAAAAATTCTTAGAATGCTCTTTCCCATGCGATTTATTTTAGTTTGTCTTGAAAGCAATTCAAGCCTACGTTTCAAATGCGTCGAGATTCGAATAATGAAATATGTTAACTAAAATAGTTTTAATCTGCAGGATCTTTGAAAGTTTTATGTTGCAATCTCTTAAGCAATTTGACATACGAACACTTATAGATTAGAAAACGACATCGGGACCATTTTTTCTCCATGTTTAAATCGTAAGAGCTTTTATAAAAAAAATCAATTCAATAACCGTGTTTTTGTACTATAAATCTGCATCGGGCTTTCTATGACTGAAGAATATTTCTTAACTTTTTGGAGTAGTACTCGACATTCTTTCACTTTTAAGAATCCATCGTTTCGGTATGAAAGAGTTCTTTTCCGTCGAGGAAAGCAGAAATATTCAATAGATGAAACCCCAAGAGACATTTAAAGAATATTTGTATAACAGTGGGGTTTTTTTTTTGTTAATATATCTTTACTCTTGAGCATCAAACTATAAATAAATGCACTTTTAAATTACAGATTTCAAAAACCCTAGTTCAAGCCCTGTACAAAACCCTTAGCTATATACAAGCAAAATATTATTATCAAAGAAGCTATTTTCACAAAAGGAGAATGTTTTAAAAGTATGTTATTTTTCATTTTTTTTTTTTGGCCAAAAAATTGCGTTAAAAAATTTTTTTTTTGTTATAATATTCTTAAAACAGTTGTATAGGCACATTCTAAATGAAATGACACTGAATATCAAAAAGAAAAAAGTATTTACTTACACGCTTTTCTCTAAAATCACACACGGTTTATTTCGTTGTCGGATACTTTAAACACATGCTTTAAATGGACCATTCTGCGAGTGACATAAAAACGTGTAGCGGCATCAACTTATGGCATTCCCATTATCCGTGAAACAGCCAGCCACCTTATTGAATAGGGTAAACAGCCTATAGACACTGCTAGACTTTTTTGGATATTGCCAATAAAATTATTAACATCGATTTAAGATCAACTCTCGTGCATAAAAATTACCCACAAAGGGGTGAATGGTTGATTTTTGCACATTTCCTCCCACTTCTATTATAACTACCAATTTCTTTAAAATAAATGTGATGGTTATATAATTTTATACACAAACTAGTTAAGTTACTGACTTTTGCTGACCATTGTGTCGTTTGTTATTCTTAAGAGCAACCGTTTTTGATAGTAATGAGCTATCTTAAAGTTAATGACTGTCTTATTAAACTCGAATTTTATTGTTATTTTCAATGGTGAGTTTTAAAAATGTTATACCTTATACTTTTTGGAGGCCAGTATAATGTCTGTATTATGTATTGTTTCTGTATTATATTTTTGCAGCAGATTTAAAGACTTATCATTTTAATATAATTTAAGCATGGTCTTAAGTGCAAAATTAGTGAGCAAATATTCTGAACCATTTTAAGCACATTCATTTTGCAAATAACAATAAATAATTTATTAATACTATCATTAAGTTTTTAGCTTTGGCACTAAAAATAATTTGTCTAAAAATTTAGATGTGAATTAGCAAAAAAAACGATCCACGAGTTAACAGAAAAATGGAAAGTGAATAACAATTAAAAATATTTGAAACAAACAGAAAGGAAATTAAGAAGAAACATTTTACATAATTAGGGTTTGTACAACAGCTTTAAAAAAACTAAAACATTGCGAAATTCAGAAGAACTAATATAGGTAAGGCATATTAAAAGGGCCCAGTCATGCATAAAATCATAGAAAAAAATATTTAAAGAAATATCAGCTGCAATGATGAAAAGATTAAAAATAAATATTTGTTGACTCCATAAGTTTATTTCTGATGTAATTAAATTTTCATTAGTTTCATTAAAATCCGCTTTGAACATGTATTTGTTTTAAAAAAAACTATCATTAAAATCACATTAGGCTACTTAAGATTCTGAATGAAAAAGACCATGAGCCATTAATTTCGCACGCTTTTTTTCTCTTTTATATATTTAAAAAACTGTATACATCTTCTCTAATATCGGCCAAAATAAATTAGAACTAGTATGTTCTACTTCAGAAAAAAAAATGAATTTTCATAACATGCAAGGAAATGTAAGGGCTATTAAGTACTTTCAAAATAAAATTTTCCTCCTTTACTGTCTTAAAATATAATTATTTTTTTAAGGTATCCGACTACGATCGGAACCGTGATTTTAAAAACCGCATAAATGGATCATTTTTATGATATTTAGTGTCACTCAGATTAAAATAAATGCATAGAATTGTTTTAAAGACAGTTTGACAAAAAAATTATTTAAATACAATATTTTGGCAAAAAATTAACTTAGAACAATATTTTTTCAAAATGTTCTCCTTTTGTGAAAAATGCTTCTAATAATAATATTTTGCCTGTATATAGCTCAGATTTCTCTACAGAGGCTCAACTAGATTTTTTTTAAAAATTCACATTATTTTCAGAGTTACCACCAATTGAAAGAATTATCGGCTTTTTTTTCTTAAAATTGCTCCCCTCCGTTGTCGTTAAATATGGATAATATTCTTGTTGAGCCTCTGTAGCGATTCTCTGAGCTATATACATGCAAAATATTTTTATAATAGAAGCCTTTTTCACAAAAGGAGAACAATTTGAAAAAAGATTATTCTAAGTTAATTTTTTGCCAAAATATTGTATTTAAATAATTTTTTTTTATCAAAATGTCCTTAAAACAATTTTATACATGTATTTTAATCTAAGTGATACTAAATATCATGAAAATTATCCATTTATGCGCTTTTGCAAAGTCATGGTTCCTAACTTAGTCGGGGGATACCTTAAATATAATCACTTATTAGTAAGTTCTCTATATTAGAGAATTCCATTTCTAATGAGTTATTTTAGTATACACAGAAAAAGTAAGTATTGTATTTTTAATTTTTTTTTAAAAAAAAATGTTTTTTCACGCATGCTTAATGCTTTATCAATCTTATTGTATTTTAATTTGATCTTAAATTGTTTTGATTCTATGAAATTTGGTAATTCAACTTACTATTTCTGCTAGTTAAACTGCTAAATTCTCTTAAACATAAAATGGAAAGAGCTAATTGTAAGGGACGGTATTTGTGGAAGATATAAAGCATTTGATTAAATTAACTAACTGTTTACTCGGGTAAGAGCTTTTGACAAAAAAAAGAGAGAATTATTTTTTTTTTCTGTGAACTATTAGGTGCTTTTTACACACGCTGTTGCCATTTTTGACATTTGGGAGAAGGGGTTGTCTCACATCTTTCACTTAGAGAGAAAGGTTTCTTATGTGTGTGTGCTGTAGAGCAGTGATCCGCAACCCCCGGTCCGTGGATCGGTACCGGTCCGTGGATCAAATGGTGCCGGGCCGCCTAAAGAACATTAAACTATTGCCATTTTATTTAAAGTGGTGCATTTCTCTAGGAATTGCGCAACTTTCTATGTTAAATCACTTATATTCACTTTTGGTGTAACTATATTTTATTCTGAAGGCATATTTAAATGTACCTAAATTAAAATTGTTAAAACAAACAATCACACACACAACGCGTTCCACCCTCAGCGGGCCGCGGTAAAATTATCAAACGTTGACCGGTCCGTAGCGATAAAAAGGTTGCGGAGCACTGCTGTAGAGACTTGCTGAATGATATTCTGAATAATATTACAATAAAAAATTATTTAAGTACAATATTTTGAGAAAAAATGATTATAGAATGACCTATTTTCAAATAATTCACATTTTATGAAAAATGCTTCTGTTATAATAATATTTTGCGTGTATATATTTGACCTCTGTACAGAGTCTGAACTAGAATTTTGAAATATATAACTTAGAAGTTGATTTATCCATATTTTACTACAACCGACGGGAGAAATTTTAAGAAAAAAACGCCGATAATTATTTCTATTGTTGGTAACTATGAAAACAATGTGAATTTTTCAAAAATCCTAGTTCAGACTCTCTGAAGAAGTCTTTACTTTATATAAGCACACACACACAAAATATTATTATTATAGAAACATTTTTTTGTAAAAGGAGAACGTTTTGAAAAAGTTATTCTAAGTTAATTTTCTGCCAAAAAATTGTATTTAAAAAAATTATTTTTTTGCTTAATGTCCTTAAAACCATTTTATACATGTATTCTAATCTAAGTGACACTAAATATCATGAAAATTATCCATTTATGTGCTTTTATAAAATCACGCTTCTGAACGTAGTCGGATACCTTAAACAGTCACCGTTGACATATCGACACCACGTTCTAAAAAAATATAAAACCATTATAATAAATAATTGCAGGGACTACTGTTCATCGTGGTTTTGTTTAGACTGTTTAATATTTCATATAATTATCATATATTATGAACCTTTATATGCTAAAAAACTAACGTTGACATTATGTTTCGCGAAGGTTGGTAGACCAATGCTTTGTCGCAAAATATTTCGAGTCACAAATCTGCCAGGAACTTTACTATTATGCGGTATCCAATCTGTGCAATCACTAGAGAAGTATATATCAGGATTTACTGGAAGATTATCAATTACATCTGCACTTACTTCGATTCTTTTCATAGTTCCTTTCCCTCAATCTTCTATCTTCATAGGAATCTAAATAAGAACAAGACACAGCTAACCACCATCCGATTCCTTCTCAGAAAGCTCTCGCAACAAATTAGCAATTTCATCAGGACTTAGACCTTTTCTAAGAGTCATCGTTTCAGGGTGTCTACCCTGCAAAAGGTTCAAAAATCGAATGAATTTTTTTATGGGCAGATAAGCACAAATGATATGTAACGAAACACTTAAGTACAACGATTTTAGCCTGACTCATTTCTACGACGAACTGAATAGTAGTGCATTCGAGGTCAAATATGTGTGCAATTTTACTTCCGAAAGTTTGTGTTACTCGTGGTATCATCTACTAAGTGAACTATCTTTTGCTGAATGGCAGCTATTTATTTGGTTAAATATCATTGATGTCGAAGCGGACGCTCTAGGTATATTTAGTTGTAAAATCTCTTCTGATTAACCTCTAGAGCCCCACAAAACATTTTCCCGTATGATAAGTATAAAAAATTATTAAAAGTCATGAATGATTTTCAAATTCGGTGCAAAAATAAGGAAATGAGAACCAATGAAACAAGCTCCGGTGTCCATTCGACACCGATGGACGTTCTAGTGTCATCGTCATTCTCCAGTTAAGATGATTGGTCATGCACGAAACCTTTCGTATTAGTAGTTGTGATTTTTTGACGGAAAAAAATGACTACTTTTTTTGAGGTAATTTTCGACATTGTATATTCAAGTAGAAGTTATGGGCATGAATAGGCTGTTATTATCTAGTGCTTAGTTTTCTGGTCACTGCTGTATATACTGGCACAATAATGGTTTGGCATTTTATATGTCTTGTACTGTGCCTAAGTGAGACAATAATAATAAATCGATCTTTTGGGATCCTGAGGCGTTTGACTTGTCTAATTTTAGATCCACAGATATATGTGTGGAATAATGAGGTTGGAAAAATAATTCCTTTTTGGGACTTTTTATTCCTGGGATTGCTAGTTTAAAATCATGTGGTAAAGACTTCCGAAAATGAAATATTGAAGAACATGTGAAGAATGTACTCTGAAAGGTGTACTATACAATGTAGCCTTTATCAATCCATTTATAAAGGTTAGTCGGCAATTCAAAAGTTTTTAAGGGGATGGCTTAATTTCATAAATCAACCAAGGAATTAATTCCCTTAAGGCTGTTTTCGCCACATGCACTAGAGCGTGAATTTAACGCGGATCACATTTTCGGGCAGAAAAAATGCCACAATTTTTATGAAAATTTGTTATGAAATGAATATAAAAATGAATACATTGTAATTCATGAACTTGTTTATAAAATAGTGTTTTTAAAACTTCAAGATATTTCATAAATAATTAGTTTTCCCTTTTAGCATGCAAAGGGACAGCTCATTTAGCATTACGGTATTGGAGAAAAAATGTGTCACTTCAGATAAAAATGAGTAGTATGATAAAATAAGAGATTCTC
Organism: Trichonephila inaurata madagascariensis; assembly: GCA_019973955.1. Taxonomy (NCBI): domain Eukaryota; kingdom Metazoa; phylum Arthropoda; class Arachnida; order Araneae; family Nephilidae; genus Trichonephila; species Trichonephila inaurata. Next base: position 236,877 of record BMAV01003177.1, read on the forward strand.
TACAGGATAGTGAAGCCCGAATATAATATTAATGTTCGAGTACTTTTATATCTGAAAAATATTCCGAATTCAGGTCCTATTCGTTAACATTAGCCGAAAACAGCCTTAATTACTTTTGGAATATCTTGGGGTATATGAAGCCCTGTAAGAGAATCAAATTAAAATTCTCTATCTTTGTTAGATAAGCTTGACCTTCCTGGGTAATAAATTAATAAATTATTTGATACAATTGTCTTTTTTCAGATGAAATATAAAATTCTTTTTTTTTTCTATAAGTGCACAGCAAAATTAACTCCTCATTAGCAAGAGAGTTGCACATTAATTAGTTGTCTCCAAGACATGTGGTGGCCACCATAGCCGACTAGTCAAGGTGATGAATACATGGCCATCGTAGTCGAGTCGTGGTTCCAGTGAATAACCTAGTTCCAGTGAATAACCGTTGTGCAAAGAATTTGATCTATGTCAAATCTAACGGTATAAATTCCTCACTTGACGGAGTGCGGAAGTTTAAAGAGGGGATGCCATGTCAGGTGCTGTGATTCAAAATTACGATTTTCTTTTGCAAATAGCCCTCGTGTTGCTTTACAGGCGATATAAAGATATAAATTAAAATCAATCTGATATGATAAGTGATGGTGTCAATAATGGACGAAAAACGGGAAGGCAAAAGTAATTTTTCTGCCAAGCTGATTCTTTTCAAAACTAGCCGTTTATTAAAAGTTAAATCGATGCATCTCAAAGTTTCGATACCTGCGACGCAATTTTCAGTCATAATTTTCTTTGCGCCCCCCACTCTCCCATTCAAACAATAAAAATGTATTGAATTCAATAATAATAATAATGTACTTCGACGTAAATCTACAATACGAATTGAATTACAAACCAAACAAATGATCAAGATCAGTATTACATTTTTTATATAATTTTATATATGACAGGCCCATGGAGTCACTGGTAATTGTTAAACTTGTTCTTAGCTTGGTATTGTTAAATTAATTACCAAATATAGTGTGCGGTACTGATACATTTATAAAAAATATACTATATTAGTGTAAATGCGTATTTTATTTTTTATTATGTCAGAATGTATTTTGTTTTGTTTCCTTTCAATAACTTAATATGTTTAAAGAATGATTTATTTTCGACGTTTTGAAATGTTGTCGCCTCCCTAAGGGGGGTCGGGTCGCCCCACAGTTTGAGAAACGTTAAGTTAAATGCTATATTTCTTTTTCTAAAACCTTTTGTAAACCACATTTATGCGTTGTATAGATTTGTTGCTTAGAAGATTCATAAAGTGTATTTAATTTTCCCTATTTTATATTGATTTATTTGCAAAATAAATGTTTTTTACTTTCCTATATCTTTTTTAACAAATTCTAAGTGTAAAGTTTTCCTTCTAGTTCATAAATTTGTGTCAACTTATGAAATATCTACCTTAGGGTTTGCATAACATTTTATGAATCTGTTTTTTTTGGCTGTTCTTAGAATTGTAACAATCAAGAAAAACTCAATCCAGTATTTAAAACATTTCAAAACTAATTGACATATTTCATGTTATTCTCTGTTTCCTAGCCGGCATTTTCTTTCTTTTTCGAATATTCCCTGCTGTATTTAATATTGCATCAATCAGTTTCTTTAATTTCCGTTTCTATCTTCAGTATTTCGGAAAATGAATTTGCCTTATTTATTTTGTTTTTCTCCGACTATTCATTTTCTTTGAATATTTTTCGTTGCTTTGTGAAATTATTTTTATCTTCTCTTATTCAAATCTTTTTCATGCTCATAGTTTGCTTTTTTTAAATTTATCTCGTTGCTTCGGGTACAATTAATAAAATCTCATTCGAAAACATGCAAGTTTTGACCGATTTCTGCTCCAATCGTTGAGAATCTATTTACATTTTCTATGTATTTTAGAGCTCGTAGTAGTTTAAATAATAGAAACAACAAATGCGATATTTAGTAGAAAGAAAGCGATTTCCTTTGAAAACAAACGCGAAACATTTTAATAAATTCGCAGTGGATTTGATGCAAAGATACCTTACTGAAGTTAAGTTGCGATCCTGTGTTACGCTACTATTTTAGATGAAAACTAATGATTTCCCTAGCATGCGTGCATCAAATATCCCATTAAAAATATTTTGGAAAAGGGAATAAAAAAGTTTTTTTTTTAAATATTTCGATTAAAACTCGTAATAGCGTAAGATGTTTTATAACAGAAATATAAACAATTATGTGTAGCTTGTCTGCATGAAACAGTTTTATATTTTTTACCTTAGCAATAGGAAATAGTTTAGTTTTTAACATCACATTATGAAAATCTCTAAAAATCAATTATATGTACCAGGAATAAATAAAGTAGTAAAATTTGATGTTAAATTAAAGAACGGAAAATTAATTAGTCTCTTTGACCCTACAAACGGGACATATTTTTTAATTTTTTTCTGACATAACTTATATTCATTAAAAATGGTAAATAATAAGCGTTTTTATTGAAAACTTTAATAAGAAAATTGAGCAAAAGAGTGTCAATATGGCAATGAAAGCTATGTTCATTGACTTGAAGAATTAGAAAGAAATTATTCTCTCTCTCTGTGTTGTTGAGTATCTTTTACACTAAGCAAATGATTCAATTGAATCCAGGGATTCAAGGGATTGTCATCCATGTTAAGCGAGACCTAAATTGGACTTTTGCCATTAATATTACCCAACATAATGATAAAATGGGAAAAATCTGGGGAATCCCGCTGAGGGTATCTAATGCCAAGTTTAGAGTTATTCAAGTGATAGACATTTATCAGGGTGAAAGTATGCCACTGGAGGAAAACTCTATTGCCTGTATTTCCGTGCTTTCTGATTAATATTGATTTCTCTGCATTTTTATTATTTCTAATAAGGAAAGCAAGTCCTCCTCTTGTCCTACGAATCTTGTATTTTCTTAAGTTGTTGTATTTCATATTCCAAAAGGGGTAGCTTAGCTACACCATATCCATAAAACCAAAACCGCCAGAAAATCCTAAAATAAAACAGTATTTCCTAAAACCTCGCCAATGAGAATACAATATTATGGCAAAAAACTAACTTAGAATAACTTTTATTCAAAATGTTATCCTTTTGTGAAAAATGCTTCTATTACAATAATATTTTGCATGTATATAGCTCAGACCTATGTACAGAGGCTCAACTATGAGGTTTGAAAAATTTACATCATTTTCAGAGTTACAACCAAATGAAATAATAATCGGCGTTTTTTTCTTAACATTTCTACCCTCTTTTGTTGTAAAACGTGTACAAACCCACTTCTAAGTTAAATATTTCAAAAATTCTAGTTAAGGCTCTGTAAAGAGGTCTGAGCTATACACAGGTAAAATATTATTATAAAAGAAGCATTTTTCACAAAAGGAGACTATTTTGAAAATGGGTCATTCTATGTTAATTTTTTGTCAAAATATTGTACTTAAATATGTTTTTATTGTAATACTATTCTTAAAACAATTTTATATACATTTTCTAATCTAAGTGACACTAAATATCATAAGTATTATCCATTTATACGCTTTTGCAAAATCACGATTTCGAACGTAGTCGGATACCTTAAGCAATTAAGAATATGACTAGGAGATGCCTGATCAGTCTGGGACATATGACAGTCTTTAAAGACTCTCCGGCTCTTTTGAAAAGTAAGAACTTTGATGTGGCCACTAAAAGAAGCGTTATGGAACCGTCTGCTTATTCCTAGAAGTCGGTGGCATCAATGAGGTTTTTTCCCCAAAATTTCAAGGGAGAGCAAGGGCACTCTAAGGCAGTGCTTCTTAAACTTTCTATATTGGCGACTCAATTCCCAGACATTATCTTCATTGCGCCCCTCCCATACAATGATAATGCATTGAATGCATTAATATTCTACTTTGACAATAAAGGTAGAATACGACCTTAATCATGAACCTAACAAATTATCAATATAAGTATTAACATTTCTCTATGTTACTTTTACTTAAGTAATATTTCAAGTTGCTTTTTATTTAAGGTATCCGACTACGTTTGGAACCGTGATTTTAAAAAGAGCATAAATGGATAATTTTCATGATATTTAGTGTCCCTTAGATTAGAATACATGTATAAAGTTGTTTTAAGTACATTTTGACAAAAACAGTTATTTTAATACAATGTTTTGGCAAAAAATTAACTTAGAATAACATTTTTTTCAAAATATTCTCCTTTTGTAAAAATGCTTCTGTTATAATATTTTGCCTGTATATAGCTCAGCCCTCTGTACAGAGGCTCAACTATGAATTGTGATAAATTCACATTATTTTCAGAGTTACAACCCATTGAAATAATTATCGGCGTTTTTTTCTTAAAATTTCTCCCCTCTGTTGTCGTTAAACATGGATAAACCCACTTCTAAGTTATATATTTCAAATATATTCTAGTTGAGCCTCTGTACAGAGGTCTTATCTATATACAGGCAAAATATTATTAAAATAGAAGCATTTTTTACAAAAAAAGAATATTTTTTGAAAATGAGTTCTTCTATGTTCATTTTTTGACCAAATATTGTACTTAAATAATTTTTTATTGTAATACTATTCTTAAAACAATTTTTTATACGTTTTCTAATCTAAGTGACTCTAAATATCATAAATATTATCCATTTACACGCTTTTAAAAAATCACGGTTTCGAAAGTAGTCGGATACCTTAATCATAAACCTTACAAATTATCAATATAAGTATTAAATTTTCTGTTACTTTTACTTAATAAATATTTTAAGTTGATTTTAAGTAATATAATCATTCTGTATTTTTCAACGTTAAGAATGTATTTTGTTTTACTTCATTTCAGTAAATTAGTAATCTTTTAAACAATCCTTTGTTTTAGAGTTTTCGATATCACGCCCCCCCTAAGTGGCGCTCGCGCCCCACAGTTTGAGAAACACTGTTCTAAAGTGCATTTAATTCAGGTAGATGGGAAGGCCATTCCATTATGTCCAGCTAAATTTAGCTGGCACCAGGGGCTTAGTCGGTCTTCTCCCTTTGGTGCCCCAGGTTCTTGAATGAATTGAAGCTGCTCATTTCCCATTACTAAGGAACCAAATGCGAAATCGAGCTTTAATACTGCATCGTCCATCACGCAGGGTAAATCAGGGGTGCACGCGAGGTTTATGTAGAGAGTTTCGTAAGACCTAAGGTAGTATAATTCATAATATTGAACTAAAGATTTTTTATTTGTATTGTCTCTTGAAGACAAGCAATATATATATATATATATATATATATATATATATATATATATATATA
>BMAV01003178.1:0-17434 GCA_019973955.1 Trichonephila inaurata madagascariensis
CCATTTGAAAGACGAACTCTTCAAATAGGATTATACCGCAATTAAAATTTTTTAAATTTTTTTATAGGTGTTTTTCTGATAAGTGTCATAGAAATGCATTACCAAATTGCAATAACTCGAGTTCTAATAATCGCAGGGTAATGTTTTAAGTGTCTTTGGGTTTGGGGGACGGCATCTCATTCGAATGACACCCGGCTTTTTAAAAACGGTCAGTAAGTTAACTTTTAAGGGCCCAAATTTGGTCGGTTTTTTCAAAGTGTTTCATTTTAAAAACAGTTACATGAGTTTTGGGAAAAGGAGACCAGAATTAGATTCCTGGTCAAATTTTTGATTGAAATGGGTCACTTTGGGAAGTTTCTAGGGTAAAAACAAAATTCAATGGGCATGACACTGAAACAAACTATACAGAGGGGACGAATTTCAAAGAAACAATTGGGCATAACTTTTGAACTAGTTGGAATTTCGACAAGCGCCGTACATATTCGTGATCAGCGTTGCATTCAGTGCAAGAAAAACAAAGTTCGGTGAGAATTGGCCGGTGTTTTAAAATCGGTCGGTAAGTTGGCTTTCAAGCCAAATAGTTCGTTTTTTTTCAAGGTGTTTCATTTTAAAAAAAAGTTATAGTAATTTCGTGAAACGGAGACCAGATTTAGATTCCTGGTCAAATTTCGAGTGAAATGGGTCACTTTAGTAAGTTTTTCGGGTAAAATAAACAAAATAGTGATGGGCATGTCTTTGAAACAGACTATTGAAAGAGGGATGAATTTCAAAGAAACAGTTGGGCATAACTTTGAACTAATTGAATTTCGACAAAACGCCTACATATTCGTGATCAGCGTTGAATTCTGTGCAAGAAAAAATAAGTTTGGTAAGAATTGGAGTAAGACAAAAAATGACAAAAACGCACGGAAAAGAGAAATGCGTTGCATTTAAGCCCATTTGAAAGACGAACTCTTCAAATAGGATTATACCGCAATTAAAATTTTTTAAATTTTTTTCGGTGTTTTTCTGATAAGTGTCATAGAAATGCATTACCAAATTGCAATAACTGAGCCCAAAATCGCAGGGTAATGTTTTTAAATGTCTTTGGGTTTTTGGGGGCGGCCTCTCATTTGAATGACACCCCGGGTTTTAAAAAAAGGCGAATTAACTTTTTCCAATTTGGTGGTTTTTCAAAGTGTTACATTTTAAAAAAGTTAAAGAGTTTTGAAACGGGCCAAATTTGATTCCTGGTCAAATTTTTTATTGAAATGGGTTTTGGGGTTTCTAGGGTAAAAAAAAAAATTGTTGGGGATGAAATGAAACAAACAAAGAGGGGGCGAATTTCAAAGAAACAATTTGGGGATAACTTTGAACTAGTTGGGAAATTTCGACAAGCCCTAAAATATTCGTGATCAGCGTTCTTCAGTGCAAGAAAAAAAAAAGTTCGGGGAGATGGCCGGTGTTTTTAAAAAAGGTCGGAAGTTGGCTTTTGCCAAATAGTTCGTTTTTTTAAGGTGTTTCATTTTAAAAAAAGTTATGTAATTTCGGAAACGGAGACCAATTTTGATTCCTGGGTCAAATTTCAGGGGAAATGGGGCCCTTTTGTAAGTTTTCGGGAAAATAAACAAAATAGTGATGGGCATGTCTTTGAAACAGACTATTGAAAGAGGGATGAATTTCAAAGAAACAGTTGGGCATAACTTTTGAACTAATTTGAATTTCGACAAGCGCTATCATATTCGTGATCAGCGTTGAATTCTGTGCAAGAAAAAAAGTTTGGTAAGAATTGGAGTAAGACAAAAATGACAAAACGCACGGAAAAGATGCTAAATGCATTTAAGCCATTTGAAAAGACGAACTCTTCAAATAGGATTATACCGCAATTAAAATTTTTTAAATTTTTTTATCGGTGTTTTTCTGATAAGTGTCATAGAAATGCATTACCAAATTGCAATAACTCGAGTTCTAATAATCGCAGGGTAATGTTTTAAGTGTCTTTGGGTTTGGGGGACGGCCTCTCATTCGAATGACACCCGGCTTTTTTAAAAAAAGGGCAGAAGTTAACTTTGGTTAATAGGTCGGTTTTTTCAAAGGTTTCATTTTTTAAAAACAGTTACATGGTTTTCGGAAACGGAGACCAGAATTAGATTCCTGGTCAAATTTTGATTGAAATGGGTCACTTTGGGAAGTTTCTGGTAAAACAAAATTGCTGTAACTAAAATTGCTGTGGGCATGACACTGAAACAAACTATACAGAAGGACGAATTTCAAAAGAAACAATGGGCATAACTTTTGAACTAGTTGGAATTTCGACAAGCGCCGTACATATTCGTGATCAGCGTTGCATTCAGTGCAAGAAAATCAAGTTCGGTGAAGGTGGCCGGTGTTTTAAAATCGGTCTGTAAGTTTGGCTTTCAAGCCCAGCCGTTCGTTTTCAAGGTGTTTCATTTTAAAAAGGTTATAGTAATTTCGTGAAACGGAGACCAGATTTAGATTCCTGGTCAAATTTCGAGTGAAATGGGTCACTCGTAAGTTTCTCGGGTAAAATAAAAAAAAATAGTGGTGGGCATGTCTGAAACAGACTATTGAAAAGAGGATGAATTTCAAAGAAACAGTTGGGCATAACCTTTGAACTAATTCGAATTTCGACAAGCGCCATACATATTCGTGATCAGCGTTGAATTCTGTGCAAGAAAAAATAAGATTAGTAGAGGTGGGTAAGACAAAAAATATTAACCAAATCATACGGAAAAGAAATCCGTTGCTTTTAAGCCCATTTGAAGACAGACGCTTCAAAAGTTATACCGCAATTAAAATTTTTTACTTTTTTATCGGTGACTTTCTGATATTTGTCATAGAAATGCATTACCAAATTGCAATATTTCGAGGTTCTAATAATCGCAGGGTAATGTTTAAGTGTCTTTGGGTTTGGGGACGGCCTCTCATTCGAATGACACCGGTTTTTAAAATCGGTCAGTAAGTTAACTTTTAAGCCAATTAGGTGGGGCAAAAGTGTTTCATTTTTAAAAAACAGTTACATGGTTTCGTGAAACGGAGACCAAGAATTAGATTCTGGTCAAATTTTAGTTAAAATGGGTCACTTTAGGGAAGTTTCTAGGGTAAAAAGAACTTTCTAAAATTGCAATGGGCATGACACTGAAACAAACTTTACAGGGGACGAATTCGAAAGAAACAATTAGGCATAACTTCTGAACTACTTGGAATTTTGACAAGCGCGCATTTATTCGTGATCAGCGTTGAATTCTGTGCAAGAAAAACTAGGATTCGGTGAGAGGTGGCTGGTGTTTTAAAATCAGTCAGTAAGTTGGCTTTCAAGCCAAATAGGTCAGTGTTTTCAAGAAGGTGTTTCATTTTAAAACAGTTATAGTAATATCGTGAAACGGAGACCAGATTTAGATTCTGGTCAAATTTCGAGTGAAATGAGTCACTTTCGTAAAGTTTCACCAGTGCAAAATAAAAAAAAAATAGTGGTAGGAATGTCTTTGAAACAGACTATTGAAGAAAGAGGATGAATTTCAAAGAAACAGTTGGGCATAACTTTTGAGACTAATTTGAATTTCGACAAGCGCCATACATATTCTCGTGATCAACGTTGAATTCTGTGCAAGGAAAAATAAGTTTGGTAGGTGGAGTAAAGACAAAAATGACGAAACGCATGGAAAGAAGAAATCCGTTGCATTTAGCCCATTTTGAGACGACACCAAAAATGATTATACCGCAATTAAAATTTTTCGCATCGGTGTTTTCTGATATTTGTCATAGAAATGCATTACCAAATTGCAATAAGTCGAGTTCTAACCAGTCCTTCGGGTAATTTTTAAGTGTCTTTGGTTTTTGGGGCGGCCTCTCATTCAGATGACGCACCCGGTATTTAAAATCGGTCAGTAAGTTAACTTTGGCCCAATTAGGTCAGTTTTTTTCGAAGTGTTTCATTTTAAAAAAAGTTACATGAGTTTCGTGAAATGGAGACCAGAATTAGATTCCTGGTCAACTTTGAATGAAATGGGTCACTTTTGGAAGTTTCTAGGGTAAAAAAAAACAAAATTGCTGTGGGCATGACACTGAAACAAACTATACAGAAGGGACGAATTTCAAAGAAACAATTGGGCATAACTTTTGAACTAGTTGGAATTTCGACAAGCGCCGTACATATTCGTGATCAGCGTTGCATTCAGTGCAAGAAAAACAAAGTTCGGTGAGAATTGGCCGGTGTTTTAAAATCGGTCTGTAAGTTGGCTTTCAAGCCAAATAGTTCGTTTTTTTTCAAGGTGTTTCATTTTAAAAATTGTATGGTAATTTCATTGAAACGGAGGATCAGATTTAGATTCCTGGTTAAATTTCAGGTGAGAGTAAAGATTACGCTTTCATGGCGTGAAAAGTTTCTCGGGTAAAATCCTAAAAAATAGTGGTGGGCATGTCTTTGGAAACAGACTATTGAAAGAGGGATGAATTTCAAAAGAAACGGTTGAGCATAACCTTTGAACTAATTCAATTTCGACAAGCGCCATACATGTATTCGTGATCGGCGTTGAATTCTGTGCAAGAAAAATAAGTTTGTGGGAATTGGGTAAGACAAAAATGACAAAATCGCACGGAAAGAGAAATCGTTGCATTTGAAGCCCATTTGAAAGACAGAACGCTTTAAAATGATTATCACCGCAATTAAAATTTTTACTTTTTTATCGGTGTTTTCTGATATTTGTCATAGAAATGCATTACAAATTTCAATAGTCGAGTTCTAATAATCGCAGGGTAATGTTTTAAGTAATCGCGCCCAGGTTTGGGGACGGCCTCATTCGAATGACACCCGGTTTTTAAAAATCGGTCTGTAAAGTTAACTTTTAAGCCAATTAGGTCGGTTTTTCTATAGTGTTTTATTTTTTAAAAAACAGTTACATGAGTTTCGTGAAACGGAGACCAAATTAAATTCCTGGTCAAATTTTTGATTGAAATGGGTCACTTTGGAAGTTTCTAGGGTAAAAGAACAAAATTGCTGTGGGCATGACACTGAAACAAACTATACAGAGGGACGAATTCCAAAGAAACAATTGGAGCAACTTCTGAACTAGTTGGAATTTCGACAAGCGCTGTACATATTCGTGATCAGCGTTGGGTCTGTGCAAGAAAAACAAAAGTTCGGTGAGAAATTGGCCCGGTGTTTTAAAATCTGATTCTGTGGATTGGCTTTCAAGCCAAAATGGTTCGTTTTTCAAGGTGTTTCATTTTTTTAAAATAGTAATTTCGTGAAACGGAACCAGATTTAGATTCCTGGTTAAATTTCGAGTGAAATGGGTCACTTTCGTAAGAGATTTCTCTCGGGTAAAATAAAAAAATAGTGGTGGGCATGTCTTTTGGAAACAGACTATTGAAAGAGGGATGAATTTCAAAGAAACAGTTGGGCATAACCTTTGAACTAATTCGAATTTCGACAAGCGCCATACATATTCGTGATCAGCGTTGAATTCTGTGCAAGAAAAATAAGTTTGGTAAGAATTGGAGTAAGACAAAAAATGACAAAATCGCACGGAAAAGAGAAATCCGTTGCATTTAAGCCCATTTGAAAGACGAACGCTTCAAAATGATTATACCGCAATTAAAATTTTTTTACTTTTTTTATCGGTGTTTTTCTGATATTTGTCATAGAAATGCATTACCAAATTTCAATAAGTCGAGTTCTAATAATCGCAGGGTAATGTTTTAAGTGTCCTTGGGTTTGGGGGACGGCCTCTCATTCGAATGACACCCGGTTTTTTAAAATCGGTCTGTAAGTTAACACCCAAGCCAATTAGGTCAGTTTTTCTAAGTGTTTTATTTTTAAAAACAGTTACACATGAGTTTTCGTGAAACGGAGACCAGGAGTAGATTCCCTGGTCAAATTTGCGATTGAAATGGGTCACTTTGGGGAAGTTTCACAGGGTAAGAACAAAATTGCTGTGGGCATGACACTTTCAGGAAACAAACTATACAGAGGGACGAATTCCAAAGAAACAATTGGGCATAACTTCTAGACTAGTTGGAATTTCGACAAGCGCCGTACATATTCGTGATCAGCGTTGAATTCTGTGCAAAAAAAACAAAGTTCGGTGAGAACTGGCGGTGTTTTTAAATCGGTCTGTAAGTTACCAAGCCAAATGGTTCGTTTTTTTCAAGGTGTTTCATTTTAAAAATAGTAATTTCATTGAAACGGAGACCAGATTTAGATTCCTGGTTAAATTTCGAGTGAAATGGGTCACTTTCGTAAGTTTCTCGGGTAAAATAAAAAAAAATAGTGGGCATGTCTTTGAAACAGACTATTATTATTGAAAAGAGGATAATTTCAAAGAAACAGTTGGGCATAACCTTTTGAACTATTCAATTTGGACAAGCGCCATACATATTCGTGATCGGCGTTGAATTTTGTGCAAGAAAAAATAAGTTTGGTAGAGGTAGGTAAGACAAAAAATGACAAAATCGCGCACGGAAAAGAGAAATCCGTTGCAAGCCCATTTGAAAGACGAACGCTTCAAAAGTTATACCGCAATTAAAATTTTTACTTTTTTATCGTTGTTTTCTGATATTTGTCATAGAAATGCATTACCAAATTGCAATAACTCGAGTTCTAATAATCGCAGGTAAATGTTTAAGTGTCTTTGGGTTTGGGGACGGCCTCTCATTCGAATGACACCCGGTTTTAAAATCGGTCAGTAAGTTAACACCCAAGCCAATTAGGTCAGTTTTCAAAGTGTTTCATTTTTAAAAAACAGTTACATAATTTCTAAGTGAAACGAGCCAAATTAGATTCCTGGTCAAATTTTGATTGAAATGGGTCACTTTGGGAAGTTTCTAGGGTAAAAACAAAATTGCTGTGGGCATGACTTGCTGGAAACAACAAACTATACAGGAGGACGAATTTCAAAAGAGAAACAATTGGGCATAACTTTTGAACTAGTTGGAATTTCGACAAGCGCCATTACATATTCGTGATCAGCGTTGCGCATTCAGTGCAAGAAAAACAAAGTTCGGTGAGAATTAGCCGGTGTTTAAAATCGGTCGGTAAGTTGGCTTTCAAGCCAAATAGTTCGTTTTTCAAGGTGTTTCATTTTAAAAAGTTATAGTAATTTCGTGAAACGGAGACCGAATTTAGATTCTGGTCAAATTTCGAGAGTGAAATGGGTCACTTTAGTAAGTTTTCGGGTAAAATAAACAAAAATAGTGATGGGCATGTCTTTGAAACAGACTATTGAAGAGGGATGAATTTCAAAAGAAACGGTTGAGCATAACCTTTGAACTAATTCAATTTCGACAAGCGCCATACATATTAAGTGATCAGCGTTGAATTCTGTGCAAGAAGAAAAATAAGTTTGGTAGAGTGAGTAAGACAAAAATGAAACAAAATCGCGCACGGAAAAAGAAATCCGTTGCATTTTAAGCCCATTTGAAAGACGAACGCTTCAAAATGATTATACCGCGGTAAATTTTTTACTTTTTTTTTATCGGTGTTTTCTGATATTTGTCATAGAAATGCATTACCAAATTTCAATAGAAGTCGAGTTCTAATAATCGCAGGGGTAATGTTTTAAGTGTCCTTGGGTTTGGGGACGGCCTCTCATTCGAATGATGACACCCGGTTTTTTAAAATCGGTCTGTAGAAAAGTTAACTTTTAAGCCAATTAGGTCGGTTTTCTAAGTGTTTATTTTTAAAAACAGTTACATGAGTTTCGTGAAACGGAGACCAGAATTAGATTCCTGGTCAAATTTTGATTGAAATGGGTCACTTTGGGAAGTTTCTAGGGTAAAAAAGAACAAAATTGCTGTGGGCATGACACTGAAACAAACTATACAGAGGGGACGAATTCCAAAGAAACAATTGGGCATAACTTTACGAACTAGTTAGGAATTTCGACAAGCGCCGTACATATTAAGTGATCAGCGTTGAATTCTGTGCAAAAGAAAAACAAAGTTCGGTGAGAATTGGCCGGTGTTTTAAAATCGGTCTGTAAGTTGGCTTTCAAGCCAAATAGTTCGTTTTTTTTCAAGGTGTTTCATTTTAAAATAGTAATTTCGTGAAACGGAGACCAGATTTGGAATTCCTGGTTAAATTTCGAGTGAAATGGGTCACTTTCGTAAGTTTCTCGGGTAAAATAAAAAAAATAGTGGTGGGCATGTCTTTGAAACAGACTATTGAAAGAGGGATGAATTTCAAAGAAACAGTTGGGCATAACCTTTGAACTAATTCGAATTTCGACAAGCGCCATACATATTCGTGATCAGCGTTGAATTCTGTGCAAGAAAAAATAAGTTTGGTAAGAATTGGAGTAAGACAAAAAATGACAAAATCGCACGGAAAAGAGAAATCCGTTGCTTTTAAGCCCATTTGAAAGACGAACGCTTCAAAATGATTATACCGCAATTAAAATTTTTTTACTTTTTTTATCGGTGTTTTTCTGATATTTGTCATAGAAATGCATTACCAAATTGCAATAAGTCGAGTTCTAATAATCGCAGGGTAATGTTTTCCCAAGTGTCCTTGGGTTTGGGGGACGGCCTCTCATTCAGGCGACACCCGGTTTTTAAAATCGGTCTGTAAGTTAACACAAGCCAATTAGGTCGGTTTTTTTCTAAGTGTTTTTATTTTTTAAAAACAGTTACATGAGTTTCGTGAAACGGAGACCAAATTAGATTCCTGAATTGGAAATTTTTGATTGAAATGGGTCACTTTGGGAAGTTTCTGGGGTAAAAGAACAAAATTGCTGTGGGCATGACGCACTGAAACAAACTATATACAGAGGGACGAATTCAAAAAGAAACAATTGGGCATAACTTCTGAACTAGTTGGAATTTCGACAAGCGCCGTACATATTCGTGATCAGCGTTGAATTCTGTGCAAGAAAAACAAAGTTCGGTGAGAATTGGCCGGTGTTTTAAAATCGGTCTGTAAGTTGGCTTTCAAGCCAAATAGTTCGTTTTTTTTCAAGGTGTTTCATTTTAAAAAATAGTAATTTCGTGAAACGGAGACCAGATTTAGATTCCTGGTTAAATTTCGAGTGAAATGGGTCACTTTCGTAAGTTTCTCGGGTAAAATAAAAAAAAAATAGTGGTGGGCATGTCTTTGAAACAGACTATTGAAAGGGATTTCAAAACAGTTGGGCATAACGAACTAATTCGAATTTGGACAAGCGCCATACATATTCGTGATCCAGCGTTGAATTCTGTGCAAGAAAAAATAAGTTTGGTAGGGTAGATAAGACAAAAAAATGACAAAAATCGCACGGAAAAGAAAGAAATCCGTTGCTTTTAAGCCCATTTGAAAAGACGAACGCTTCAAAAAGGATTATACCGCAATTAAATTTTTTACTTTTTTTTATCGGTGTTTTCACAGTATTTGTCATGAAATGCATTACCAAATTGCAATAATTCGAGTTCTAATAATCGCAGGGTAATGTTTTAAGTGTCTTTGGGTTTGGGGGACGGCCTCTCATTCGAATGACACCCGGTTTTTTAAAATCGGTCAGTAAGTTAACTTTTAAGCCAATTAGGTCGGTTTTTTCAAAGTGTTTCATTTTTAAAACAGTTACACATGAGAAGTTTCGTGAAACGGAGACCAGAATTAGATTCCTGGTCAAATTTTGATTGAAATGGGTCACTTTGGGAAGTTTCTAGGGTAAAAAAACTCTAAAATTGCTGTGGGCATGTACTAGAAACAAACTATACAGGGGACGAATTTCAAAAGAAACAATTGGGCACTAACTTTTTGAACTAGTTGGAATTTCGACAAGCGCCGTACATATTCGTGATCAGCGTTGCATTCAGTGCAAGAAAAACAAAGTTCGGTGAGAATTGGCAGGTGTTTTAAAATCGGTCATGAAGTTGGCTTTCAAGCCAAATAGTTCGTTTTTTTTCAAGGTGTTTCATTTTAAAAAAAAGTTATAGTAATTTCGTGAAACGGAGACCAGATTTAGATTCCTGGTCAAATTTCGAGTGAAATGGGTCACTTTAGTAAGTTTTTCGGGTAAAATAAACAAAATAGTGATGGGCATGTCTTTGAAACAGACTATTGAAAGAGGGATGAATTTCAAAGAAACAGTTGGGCATAACTTTTGAACTAATTTGAATTTCGACAAGCGCTATACATATTCGTGATCAGCGTTGAATTCTGTGCAAGAAAAAATAAGTTTGGTAAGAATTGGAGTAAGACAAAAAATGACAAAAACGCACGGAAAAGAGAAATGCGTTGCATTTAAGCCCATTTGAAAGACGAACTCTTCAAATAGGATTATACCGCAATTAAAATTTTTTAAATTTTTTTATCGGTGTTTTTCTGATAAGTGTCATAGAAATGCATTACCAAATTGCAATAACTCGAGTTCTAATAATCGCAGGGTAATGTTTTAAGTGTCTTTGGGTTTGGGGGACGGCATCTCATTCGAATGACACCCGGCTTTTTAAAAACGGTCAGTAAGTTAACTTTTAAGCCAATTAGGTCGGTTTTTTCAAAGTGTTTCATTTTTATAAAACAGTTACATGAGTTTCGTGAAACGGAGACCAGAATTAGATTCCTGGTCAAATTTTGATTGAAATGGGTCACTTTGGGAAGTTTCTAGGGTAAAAAAAAACAAAATTGCTGTGGGCATGACACTGAAACAAACTATACAGAGGGACGAATTTCAAAGAAACAGTGGGCATAACTTTTGAACTAGTTGGAATTTCGGACAAGCGCCATTACATATTAAACAGTCAGCGTTGCATTCAGTGCAAGAAAGAAACTAAGTTCGGTGAGAATTGGTCGGTGTTTTAAAATAGGTCGGTAAGTTGGCTTTCAAGCCAAATAGTTCAGTTTTTTTCAACGTGTTTCATTTTAAAAAAAAGTTATAGTAATTTCGTGAAACGGAGACGGGCACTTAGATTCCTGGTCAAATTTCGAGGGAAATGGGTCACTTTCGTAGTTTCTCGGGTAAAAATAAAAAATAATTGGTGGGCATGTCTTTGAAACAGACTGTGGAAACAGGGATGAATTTCAAAGAAACAGTTGGGCATAACCTTTGAACTAATTCAATTTCGACAAGCGCCGTACATATTCGTGATCAGCGTTGAATTCTGTGCAAGAAAAAATAAGTTTGGTAAGAATTGGAGTAAGACAAAAAATGACAAAAACGCACGGAAAAGAGAAATGCGTTGCATTTAAGCCCATTTGAAAGACGAACTCTTCAAATAGGATTATACCGCAATTAAAATTTTTTAAATTTTTTTATCGGTGTTTTTCTGATAGGAGTGTCATAGAAATGCATTACCAAATTGCAATAACTCGAGTTCTAATAATCGCAGGGTAATGTTTTAAGTGTCTTTGGGTTTGGGGGACGGCATCTCATTCGAATGACACCCGGCTTTTTAAAAACGGTCAGTAAGTTAACTTTTTAGGCCAATTAGGTCGGTTTTTCAAAGTGTTTCATTTTTAAAGCAGTTACATGCACGTTTCGTGAAACGGAGACCAAATTAGATTCCTGGTCAAATTTTTGATTGAAATGGGTCACTTTGGGAAGTTTCTAGGGTAAAAAAAAAAATTGCTGTGGGCATGACACTGAAACAAACTATACAAGGGGCGAATTTCAAAGAAACAATTGGGCATAACTTTTGAACTAGTTGGGAAATTTAAAGCGCCGTACATATTCGTGATCGCTTTCATTCAGGCAAAAAAAAACTAAGTTCGGGAGAATTGGTCGGTGTTTTTAAAAAAGGTGTAAAAATTTGGGTTTCAAGCCAAATAGTTCGGTTTTTTCAACGTGTTTCATTTTAAAAAGTTATAGTAATTTCTAAAGGGGACCAGATTTAGATTCCTGGTCAAATTTTGAGGGGAAAAGGGTCACTTTTGTAAGTTTCTCGGGGAAAATAAAAAAAGTGGTGGGCAGTCTTTGAAACAACTATTGAAACGGGGTGAATTTCAAAGAAACAGTTGGGCATAACCTTTGAACTAATTCAATTTGACAAGCCCGTACATATTCGTGATCACGTTGAATTCTTTCAAGAAAAAAAAAAAGTTTGTAAAAATTGGGTAAGCAAAAATGACAAAAAAGCACGGAAAAAAAGAAATGCGTTGATTTAACCCAGAAAGACGAACTCTTCAAATAGGATTATACCGCAATTAAAATTTTTTAAATTTTTTTATCGGTGTTTTTCTGATAAGTGTCATAGAAATGCATTACCAAATTGCAATAACTCGAGTTCTAATAATCGCAGGGTAATGTTTTAAGTGTCTTTGGGTTTGGGGGACGGCATCTCATTCGAATGACACCCGGCTTTTTAAAAACGGTCAGTAAGTTAACTTTTAGGCCAATTAGGTCGGTTTTTTCAAAGTGTTTCATTTTTAAAAAACAGTTACATGAGTTTCGTGAAACGGAGACCAGAATTAGATTCCTGGTCAAATTTTGATTGAAATGGGTCACTTTGGGAAGTTTCTAGGGTAAAAAAAAACAAAATTGCTGTGGGCATGACACTGAAACAAACTATACAGAGGGGACGAATTTCAAAGAAACAATTGGGCATAACTTTTGAACTAGTTGGAATTTCGACAAGCGCCGTACATATTCGTGATCAGCGTTGCATTCAGTGCAAGAAAAACTAAGTTCGGTGAGAATTGGTCGGTGTTTTAAAATAGGTCGGTAAGTTGGCTTTCAAGCCAAATAGTTCGGTTTTTTTCAAGGTGTTTCATTTTAAAAAAAAGTTATAGTAATTTCGTGAAACGGAGACCAGATTTAGATTCCTGGTCAAATTTCGAGGGAAATGGGTCACTTTGGTAAGTCTCTCGGGTAAAAAAAAAATAGTGGTGGGCATGTCTTTGAAACAGACTATTGAAAGTGGGGATGAATTTCAAAGAAACAATTGGGCATAACTTTTGAACTAATTTGAATTTTGACAAGCGCTATACATATTCGTGATCAGCGTTGAATTCTGTGCAAGAAAAACGAAGTTTGGTAAGAATTGGAGGAAGACAAAAAAATGACAAAAACGCACGGAAAAGATAAATCCTTTGCAATTAAGCCCATTTGAAAGACGAACGCTTCAAAAAGGATTATACCGCAATTAAAAATTTTTTAATTTTTTTATCGGTGTTTTTCTGATATTTGTCATAGAAATGCATTACCAAAGTGCAATAACTCGAGTTCTAATAATCGCCGGGTAATTTTTTAAGTGTCTTTGGGTTTGGGGGCGGCCTCTCATTCGAATGACACCCGGTATTTAAAAATCGGTCAGTAAGTTAACTTTTAAGCCAATTAGGTCGGTTTTTTCAAAGTGTTTCATTTTTAAAAAAAAGTTACATGAGTTTCGTGAAATGGAGACCAGAATTAGATTCCTGGTCAACTTTGAATGAAATGGGTCACTTTGGGAAGTTTCTAGGGTAAAAAAAAACAAAATTGCTGTGGGCATGACACTGAAACAAACTATACAGAGGGGACGAATTTCAAAGAAACAATTGGGCATAACTTTTGAACTAGTTGGAATTTCGACAAGCGCCGTACATATTCGTGATCAGCGTTGCATTCAGTGCAAGAAAAACTAAGTTCGGTGAGAATTGGTCGGTGTTTTAAAATAGGTCGGTAAGTTGGCTTTCAAGCCAAATAGTTCGGTTTTTTTCAAGGTGTTTCATTTTAAAAAAAAGTTATAGTAATTTCGTGAAAAGGAGACCAGATTTAGATTCCTGGTCAAATTTCGAGTGAAATGGGTCACTTTCGTAAGTTTCTCGGGTAAAATAAAAAAAATAGTGGTGGGCATGTCTTTGAAACAGACTATTGAAAGAGGGATGAATTTCAAAGAAACAGTTGGGCATAACCTTTGAACTAATTCGAATTTCGACAAGCGCCATACATATTCGTGATCAGCGTTGAATTCTGTGCAAGAAAAATAAGTTTGGTAAGAATTGGAGTAAGACAAAAAAAGACAAAATCGCACGGAAAAGAGAAACTGTTGCTTTTTAAACCCATTGAAAGACGAACGCTTCAAAAAAGGGTTATACCGCAATTAAAATTTTTTACTTTTTTATCGGTGTTTTTCTGATATTTGTCATAGAAATGATTACCAAATTGCAATAACTCGAGTTCTTTAAAAATCGCAGGGTAATGTTTTAAGTGTCTTTGGGGTTTGGGGACGGCCTCTCATTCGAATGACACCCGGTTTTTAAAATCGGTCGAAGTTTAAATTTAAAATAGGTCGGTTTTTCAAAGTGTTTCATTTTTAAAAAACAGTTACATGAGTTTCGTGAAACGGAGACCAGAATTAGATTCCTGGTCAAATTTTGATTGAAATGGGTTACTTTAGGAAGTTTCTAGGGTAAAAAAGAACAAAATTGCTGTGGGCATGACACTGAAACAAACTTTACAGAGGGGACGAATTCCAAAGAAACAATTGGGCATAACTTCTGAACTACTTGGAATTTCGACAAGCGCCGTACATATTCGTGATCAGCGTTGAATTCTGTGCAAGAAAAACTAAGTTCGGTGAGAATTGGCGGGTGTTTTAAAATCGGTCGGTAAGTTGGCTTTCAAGCCAAATAGGTCGGTGTTTTCAAGAAGGTGTTTCATTTTAAAAAAAAGTTATAGTAATATCGTGAAACGGAGACCAGATTTAGATTCCTGGTCAAATTTCGAGTGAAATGGGTCACTTTCGTAAGTTTCTCGGGTAAAATAAAAAAAAAAGTGGTGGGCATGTCTTTGAAACAGACTATTGAAAGAGGGATGAATTTCAAAGAAACAGTTGGGCTAACTTTTGAACTAATTTGAATTTCAACAAGCGCCATACATTTTCGTGATCAGCGTTGAATTCTGTGCAAGGAAAAATAAGTTTGGTAAGAATTGGAGTAAGACAAAAAATGACAGAAACGCATGGAAAAGAGAAATCCGTTGCATTTAAGCCCATTTGAAAGACGAACCTTCCCAAAAAGATTATACCGCAATTAAAATTTTTTTTTTTTTATCGGTGTTTTTCTGATATTTGTCATAGAAATGCATTACCAACTTGCAATAAGTCGAGTTCTAATAATCGCCGGGTAATTTTTTTAAATGTCTTTTTGGGGTTTGGGGCGGCCTCTCATTCGAATGACACCCGGTATTTAAAAAAACGGTCAGTAAGTTAACTTTTAAGCCAATTAGGTGGTTTTCAAAGTGTTTCATTTTAAAAAAAGTTACATGAGTTTTCGGAAACGGAGACCAGAATTAGATTCCTGGTCAAATTTTGATTGAAAAAGGGTCACTTTGGGAAGTTTCTAGGGTAAAAAAACAAAAATTTCTGTGGGCATGACACTGAAACAAACTATACAGAAGGGACGAATTTCAAAGAAACAATTGATAACTTTTGAACTAGTTGAATTTCGACAAGCGCCGTACATATTCGTGATCAGCGTTGCATTCCAGTGCAAGAAAAAACAAAGTTCGGTGAGAATTGGCCGGTGTTTTAAAATGGTCTGTAAGTTGGCTTTCAAGCCAAATAGTCTTTTTTAAGGTGTTTCATTTTAAAAAAAATTTGTAATTTCGTAAACGGGAAAAATTTGATTCCTGGTTAAATTTCGAGGTGGGTCACTTTCTAAGTTTTGGGGGAAAATAAAAAAAAAGTGGTGGGCTGTCTTTGAAAAAACTATTGAAAGAGGGATGAATTTCAAAAAAGGGGGATAACCTTTTAATTAATTAATTTAAAGCGCCAAAATATTCGTGATCAGCGTTGAATTCTGTGCAAGAAAAAAAAAGTTTTGGTAAAAATTTGGGAAGACAAAAAATGAAAAACACGGAAAAAAAAAAAATTTGTTTTGCCCATTTGGACAACGCTTCAAAAAAAGGGTTATACCCGCAATTAAAAATTTTTTTTCTTTTTTTTCGGTGTTTTTTGATATTTGTCATAGGATTACCAAATTGCAATAACTCGAGCCCCAATAATCCGGGAATGTTTTAAGTGTCTTTGTTTGGGGACGGCCTTTATTCGAATGACCCCGGTTTTTAAAAAACGGTCAGTAAGTTAACTTTTTTAACCAATTATTTTTTCAAAGTGTTTCATTTTTTAAAACAGTTACTTTTGGGTTTTGAAACGGAGACCAAATTAGATTCCTGGGCAAATTTTTTATTGAAATGGGTTACTTTAGGAAGTTTCTAGGGTAAAAAGAACAAAAAATTTCTGTGGGCATGACACTGAAACAAACTTTCAGATGGGACGAATTCCAAAGAAACAATTGGCATAACTTCTGAACTACTTGGAATTTCGACAAGCGCCGTACATATTCGTGATCAGCGTTGAATTCTGTGCAAAGAAAAAATAAGTTCGGTGAGAATTGGCTGGTGTTTTAAAATCGGTCCGGTAAGTTGGCTTTCAAGCCAATAGGTCAGTGTTTTTTAAGAAGGTGTTTCATTTTAAAACAGTTATAGTAATATCATGAAACGGAGACCAGATTTAGATTCCCGGTCAAATTTCGAGTAAATGGTCACTTTCGTAAGTTTCTCGGGTAAAATAAAAAATAGTGGTGGGCATGTCTTTGAAACAGACTATTGAAAAGAGGGATGAATTTCAAAGAAACAGTTGGGCATAACTTTTGAACTAATTTGAATTTCACAAGCGCCATACATTTTTTGATCAGCGTTGAATTCTGTGCAAGGAAAAATAAGTTTGGTAAGAAATTTGGGGTAAGACAAAATGACAGAAACGCATGGAAAAGAAATCCGTTGCATTTAAGGGCCCCTTTGAAGACGGAAACGCTTCAAAATGATTATACCGCAATTTTAAAATTTTTACTTTTTATCGGTGTTTTTCTGATATTTGTCATAGGAATGCATTACCAAATTGCAATAATCGAGTTCTAATAATCGCCGGGTAATTTTTAAGTGTCTTTTTGGGGTTTTGGGGGGGGCCCCTCATTCGAATGACACCCGGTATTTAAAATCGGTAGTAAGTTAACTTTTAAGCCAATTAGGTCGGTTTTTTCAAAGTGTTTCATTTTTAAAAAACAGTTACATGAGTTTCGTGAAATGGAGACCAGAATTAGATTCCTGGTCAACTTTGAATGAAATGGGTCACTTTGGGAAGTTTCTAGGGTAAAAAAAAACAAAATTGCTGTGGGCATGACACTGAAACAAACTATACAGAAGGGACGAATTTCAAAAAAAACAATTGGGCATAACTTTGAACTAGTTGGAATTTCGACAAGCGCCGTACATATTCGTGATCAGCGTTGCATTCAGTGCAAGAAAAACAAAGTTCGGTGAGAATTGGCCGGTGTTTTAAAATCGGTCTGGAAGTTGGCTTTCAAGCCAAATAGTTCGTTTTTCAAGGTGTTTCATTTTAAAAAAAAGTTATAGTAATTTCGTGAAACGGAGACCAGATTTAGATTCCGGTCAAATTTCGAGTGAAATGGGTCCCCTTTGTAAGTTTTCGGGGAAAATAAAAAAAAAGTGGTGGGCATGTCTTTGACAGACTTTGAAAAGGG
>BMAV01003180.1:0-28409 GCA_019973955.1 Trichonephila inaurata madagascariensis
GACACTAAGTTCTAAATATTCGCATCATCTTCAAAGTTATAATTTGCATCTTTACCCTCATTTTACTATTTAAAATTAACTGCTAAATATTTCTGCAATTGAAAGTGTGTATTTTCTTCATCTCTGGCTGTTACTAAAAATATTAGAGGTGGCAACAGTTGGCGAAGGAGAAATTATACGTTAAAATACAGAAAAGTAAAAAAAAAAAAAAAATCAAGACACAAGCTTCGTGTACTTTTTTTTATATATTTCTATCCGGAAACATATACTGATTACAGGATTATGATGCATAAGCCAGTTAACAATAAAGCTATTTAGAAATTGGAAACATTTAGTATATAATGCGTTTCACTTAAATACGAAACAAAGTCTTAACATTATACGGTAATGTATTAAAAATCTATATGAAACATATTTTGTGTAGAGAGAAAAGAAGATTGTTTCAAGCAAAAATTACTTGTAAAGTCAACACTACATTAAATAGGAGAAACTCTCCCTATCAGTCGAATCAAAACTTAATATTAATAATGGGGTTTGTAACGGGTCTATCTGCGATTTTTCCATTAATCCTCTTGGGTAAAACTAATCTTTTTAACTGTGATTTCAGTTGAAAAAATCTCAGTAAAAAAGACGGGATTTATGCAAATTAGAACTTTTATTTAAGGGTTTGAATTAGAGTAGGTGATGATGGTGGAAAGTGGATATTGAAGCGTGAATAAGATTACGACCGGAGGTCGTATAGTTAATCAAGCTATCTGAAGGTAATCCAAGTAAGGGAGTCAAGAGCGCTCCAATAATAAGATAAGTGTGTTTATTTCTATAATAATGAGATTAATCCAACAGTGCATTCTCTCCCTTAAATTGTCTAGTGTAATTAAGTGAAAAGTTATAATAAAATTGTGTTTGAATTACTATGGCTGATCTTTACTCGAGCCCTTAAACACCAGCGTTCTCTGGGTCGTTACAGGGATAACATTTCGATAACTATTTTTTTTATTCGATTTGAATAATATTGAGGTATATACAGAAACTGGACTCTCTGTTATTTAATATCAACAGAGAAACTGTTAACACAATGTCTTTGCCTAATGTTGAAGAGACTAAAGAAAGTCGGGAAACACATTTCGAAGTAGAAATTTATTCAAAATTGATACATATTATCGCATTTTCTTACTATTACATGTTATTGTACTGTTCGTTTTCATTTGAATCAGTTGCGTTTTTTTCTTTTACTTTTTTTAATATTGTAACCACTTGTTTCATAATAAGTTTAACTGATTTTCTCAAGCAGCAAAAGTGCCCTCTAGTGACCATTAAACTTCAGTACAGGCCAGATGAGGAAATAATCTGGTTGCTATGAAAAGTTCCAGTTCTTTGCCTATTGTTCTTGAAAATGACATGTTTTCTGTTTGTAAACTAAATTAAATTAATAAATAATTGCACACTAAAGTAGACTTCATTGAACCGAACTCAGAATTTGCCCCATTTAGTTTATT
The DNA here is from genome assembly GCA_019973955.1 of Trichonephila inaurata madagascariensis. Lineage (NCBI taxonomy): Eukaryota > Metazoa > Arthropoda > Arachnida > Araneae > Nephilidae > Trichonephila > Trichonephila inaurata. The sequence goes on from BMAV01003180.1 coordinate 1,497, forward strand.
CTTTAACGTCTAACCATCTACAACAAAGTTTCCCAACCTTTTTGTGGCGCGTACCAGACAATGTTTGATAATTTTACCGTGCCTTGCCGAAGGGGGTGGGAGGAAGGGACGTAGAGAGAGCGTTTATATTTTACATTGTTTTGATTTGATAAATTTAAATTAACCGTATTTAAACATGCCTTCAGAAAAAAATACAGTAACATCAAAAGATTTATATAAAGGGATTTAACCCTTTATCTACCGACGGTACTTACAAGTACCACTCACTTTAAAACTACATAGAATAACCATTTTTACGAATACTCTGACGATACTTAGCAGGAATATTCTTTTAAATCCACTCTTTCAATATATGTGGCAGCACGGGTTCTATGATAAGTATTTTAGCAAGGTAGGCGAATAGTTTTATAGCAGAAATTGCGTTTTCAGCTGACGGCGATTTCAGCGGATTGCGAAGATTGTCATTTTTGTTCCGAAGAAATAGTTAATATCAAAATATAAGTGTCTTATGTTTCTTGTATGTTAACGAAGACCTTAGAAAACGATATGACTATTTATTTTAAGTGAACAGTGTATATAATTAATTTTACAGTTGAATATCTTTAATTAATTAATTAGCTCTAACGGATTAAATTTCCCAAAGTGGAGTATTTTGTTTTTGTATATCCCTTAATTTTTAATGTAGTGATTCAAAAAAAAAATATTCCATGAAAAAAACTGCAGTAAATCATAATGCGGTAGATAAAGGGTTAATATGGAATATAAAGTAATTTCCATAAAAAAAAATCGCACAAACCTGAGAGAAATACCACACAATACAAATACAATAGAAATAATTTAATGCTCCTTGTGCGGTTAATGATTTCCTTGAGCGGTTATAATTTAATGTTGCTTGTGTACTATTTTATCCATTGACCGGAACTGACATGTCCGCGGCCCAGGGATTGGAGGCTACTGCTTTACAATAAAGGATACTGATCCAAGTTTCTCAATTTATTACTTTTATTCCAACATTTTTTTTTAATATTAAAAGCGATATATATATGCATTTAGTGATGATATTTAGTTTAGGTTTTTTAGAATTTAATATGGTTTTTGAGAATATCAGTGATATTAACACGTGAATTTAGATAATATAAGAGAATTTTTCTCCATATAAAAATATCCATAAAACTGAATTAAAAACGATATTACTTAAATAGGGCTTTACGTATGAAAATTATGTCATAAAATGATATATTTCGTAGATTATATCTCTGTAATTCGTTAAGCCTCACCTTTTCCTGCTGCTACAGATCTGCTAGTCGTTGTTGATGTTGGATCTTTCTGTGCAGCCACAGCGTTATTTCTGCCGTTGTAGACAGGTCTCTGTTGTCGCCTGTTATTGCGTGTCTGAGGTTTATTGACGGTTGGTGGAGGGGGTGGACGGCTAGTTGTTTGCTTAGAAACTTCTTTATCGATGCGATTGGCTATGGACCTGGTCACGTGGGTGTAGTCGGGGATAATATTTTCATGATCCACCACGCATTTTCCATTCTTGCAGATCTAAAATTAAGAAACAAATAAATGTGTGAATAGCACTCCTTTAATTTACATATTTCCTAAAGGATTCGACAGCGATTGGTGAGCCTAGGTAACACACGAATTAGAAAGTTATCATTTTGGTTTATTTTCTATTCAATGCACATATAATGAACATATCATTGAAATCTCTCTTTTACTTAATATTGTTCATCTTCATTATACAAATAATTTAAAGGTCATAGAGATAATATAAATTTTAAAGAAGTAAAAATATTATTAAAGTATTTTTAGGAAAATCTTGTCATTTCAGATTGATTCTCTCTGCTATTTTTATTGTAAGATTTTTTTAATATGTTACTCAAGTGCATTTAGTTAACTTTAAACTGAGTGAATGCTAAACTTGTAAATTAGATTTCTTTTTGCAATGTTTTGTTTAAGGTATCCGACTACGTTCCGAACCGTGATTTTGCAAAAGCGTATAAATGGATACTATTTATGATATGTAGTGTCACTTAGATTAGAAAATGTATATAAAATTGCTTAAAGAATATTATTACAATAAAAAATTTATTTAAGTATAATATTTTGACAAAAAATGACCCATTTTCAAAATATTCTCCTTTTGTGAAAAATGTTTCTATTACAATAATATTTTGCTTGTATACAGCTCAGAACTCTCTACAGAGGCTCAACTAGAATTTTTGAAATATATAACTTAGAAGTGGGTTTATCCATGTTTTACGACAACAGAGGGGAGAAATTTTAAGAAAAAAACGGCGATAATTATTTCAATGGGTTATAACTCTGAAAATAATGTGAATTTTTCAAAAAAAATAGTCTAGACTCTCTGGAGAAGTCTTTACTTTATATAAGTAAAATATTATTATAATAGAAGCATTTTTCACAAAAGGAGAACATTTTGAAAAAAGGTTATTCTAAGTTAATTTTTAGCCGAAATATTGTATTTAAATAATTTTTTTTTCAAAATGTGTCCTTAAAGCAATTTTATACATGTATTCTAATCTAAGTGACACTAAATATTGTGAAAGTTATCCATTTATGCGCCTTTTTAATATCACGGTTCCGAACGTAGTCGGATACCTTAATGAAAAGTATGTAATTTAAAAGTTATATAAATAGATATTTTTACTTTATACTCGGTGATTGCAAAGTAAATGATGCTTAAAAAAAGAATTCCTCATTAAGTGTTATGTAAATAAGAGAATTCATTAAGAATTCTGCAGTAAAAAAAAGAGATAGAAGAACACAATTTATTTCTTGATAAAGCTCTAAGTGAAGCATTCAATAACTCAAACTCAAACTGAGTGGCGCAACAGCCCAAGAGGGCCAGGGCCTACTACGCCGATCCCAGTACACGCTACCATTTTAGGTACATGAGTAGATGTCTCCAGTAGGGGTGAAAGGCTGAGTCGACCTTGCCAGCCAGGAATAGAACCTGGACCTGTGGTGTGGAAGCGTGATACGCTGTTCAATTTCTAGTTTTGACAAATTAATTAAGTTCTAATAAATAGATACTAACCAATAAAATGTTAGCTTATTAATAAAGTACTAATCAATGAGGATTTATTTGCTTATTATACACTGCTGTTTGTAAAAAATGCAACACCATGAAAGATTCGTCAGAATTAAATGAACTTTGCAGCAAATATCAATTATAGGATATTACGTAAAATAATAAAGTTTCAGAGCCATCGCGCATGCAAGTCGTGCCCAGCTCCCTCTGAACTGATGATGAAAGCGTATAAATAGAAGGCTGTAGCCGGGCGTTGAAAATAGTTAATAATTATTCGTTAGTAGCGAACGTTTAGTGAGACCTAAGTCTGCCTCCCCGACGAAATAAGGAGAAATTCCAACAATTTAATGAGTTTGGACGGGGAAGAGGATTATCGGCCTTCGAGAAGAATGATTTTCCTATCGCACAATAGGAGCTCGTGTGCAGCAGAACAGTTCCATAGTGATGCGAGTTTGGAAGAAGTGGACCGACGAGCACCGAGTAACTCGAAAAACTGGCAGTGGAGGCTGGAAGGTGACGTCAGCGCGCGACGATCGACACCTGCTCTGCATAGCGGTGAATGACCGTGCAACTTCCTCCAGGCAGTTGGCAGCACATTGGTCTACTGCTATAGGTGTACTAATGTCGGCTTCGTCAATTCGCTGACGTCTGCTGCACCGTGGATTGCGTGCAAGGGTGTCTTTATACAGGATCCCCCTCACAGCAAACCATCGACGGCTGCGTCTGCAATGAGCTCATGAGCACAGAGCCTGGCAAGCTGATTGACACCAAGTTGTCTTTTCAGATGAATCACGCTTCAATTTGGGAGACCATGATGGCCGCATTCGTGTTAGACGCTGTGCCGGTGAACGCTGCCTACCAGAGTGCGTTATTGAACGACGTAGTGGCCTAACACCCGGAGTAATGGTTTGGGGTGCGATTTCGTATCATGGAGGATCTAATTCGCTACGAATTGAGGGTAATCTCAATAGCAACAGGTACGTCAGTGAAGTGCTACAGTTTAAAGTCGTTCCCTTCCTTCAAGGCCTCCCTGGAGCTATCTTTCAGCAGGATAATGTATGCCCACATGTTGCAAAGACGGTTCGAGACTTCTGTTCAGCTCAACACATGCAACTTCTTCTTTGGCCTGCTTATTCACCGGACATACCACCTACTGAGCACGTGTGGGATTTGGTTGGTCTGCGTCTCGCTCGTGATCCACATCCTGCAGCTTTATAAGACGAACTTTTGCTGTGCATACAAGTAATATGGAATTCTCTTCCACAAGCAAGCATTCAAAGTCTGTTTGACTCCATGCCACGTCGTACAGCAGCACTTATTGCAGCGCGTGGTGGCTACACCAAATACCGATTTCGGACACTTAATAGCAGTTTATATATATAATAATGTATTCCTAAATTTTACTGAATTTTTAGTTTCATACTCATTTCTGTCAGTAAAAATGCATTGATTAGTTTTTTTGTGTGTGAAACCTATATATTTCACAATTTCATTAGTTCATTCTTTATTCATTCATTCCATACAATAACAACATATTGATTACATTTATAATGTACTTTAACGCTAAAGCTACAATACGACTTTAATTAAAAAACGTACAAATTATCAAGATAAATTTTTGTACATGTCAAGCAGGTGGTAGTCACTAGTATATTTTTTAACTTGTTCTTAACTTAATATTGATAATCAGAATGATTGAATGAATGATAATATGATATCAGAATGTATTTTGTTTTGCTCCCTTTCAGTAAATAAATATTTTTTAAATAATATTTTATTTTCGATATGCTCGCTCACCCCATTTAGATTATCACGAGCTCTAGGGAACGCGCCCAACAGTTTGTGCGACGCTGTATTAATATGATCTTAAAGCTAGAGATGCGTTTCTAGTTAATGGAGTTACTCATCCTGTAACTAGAATTATGGATTTTTAACACACAACTTAACTAATCACGATGAAAATACTTTAATGGAGATTACGGTACTTACGTACGATCGCAACCCTATTGGCGACATTATGTGAAACGAAGCACATGGTTGCCAATTCAGCGCGTACGACACATGCAAAATCGGGTTTGCCAACTTGGCGAGTTATCTTGAACGTTGCCATTGTTGCGATATTACGTAAGTTCCGAGATTACGTATTTTTCTCAAATATAGATAGATACATGTAAAACATTCCATTATTGAATCATCTCTTTTACACGTAAGTGCTTTTGGAATAGACACAGATAAAAATATTATGCAATAAAAATTAATGTTTAAGAAACTGGCTGATACAATCCGTGCATACACAACGATAGAATACAAATGATTCTAAGCTGTGAGATTTGTGCAATCTTAAGAGAAATTTACTTATGTCAAATATCACACTAACACCTTTAAAAAAAACCACATAAAAAGGTTGCACGGAAAAACACCTCATGGAAAAGCCGCATAAAAAAAAGACAGGGCAAAAACAGGTTTGACTCTAATCAACAATCGTAAAAAATGCAGTTATATAATAGGGATCTACCTCTCTAGAATAAAAGCTTAAATTTTATTTTAAAAAAAAAATAGCTAAATATGTATTAATTGAGAATATTTTGCTAAGATAGGAGAAATGTATAATAATTTAGCCTTATTTTTTAATGATGTAAAGTGATAGTTACAGCTAAAAATCTTGAAGGAAATGTTGAGAAAGAACACTTACCTGACCGTCGCCGCAGGACGATCCTTCAGCTGCAGGCCGGAATGATACACAATATCCAGAATCATTATCGTAACAAAAAAGCTGAGCACAAACACGGCTGTCTTTCTGGAAATTCAAAAACATTACTGTTAGATTGCTTCGTTTTGTAATGTTTATTTCAGGATTAATGAATAATATTTTAGAAGGAGTTTATAAACAGACTCAGAATTCTTAATTAGTATTAAGAGTTGTGGAATCTTCTTAAGTACCGAAAATGATTAAAATGCAGAAATAATTATAAAATAGATAACAATAATAATAATAAAGAAAAGAACAGGTGCAGTAATAAAATATTTTGTATAAAAAATAATTATATGTGTGTTACTGCAAATTGTACTAATAGAAACATGTACTGTACGATGAAAAAGGTGCAACAAGCAACTTGGATCAAAGAGTTTTTAAGAACGTAGATTTGTTCTACTTAAAATAAAAATGAGCAGCACTTTTTTTTCCTTTTTAATATATTTCTTTTTGGTTTTAAATGCAGTTTTTTTAAATAATATCCTTAATAAAAATAACATTAAAACATCTACAACCTCACAAGTAAACTACCTTTAATTTAGAAAATTTACAATAAGAGATATATATGTTTGGGTGTAAATAAACAAATTTTCGCATTCAAAATTATTCTTTTGTTTATTAAATTTTAATGTACGAAATAAACACACTTTATTTTCTTAATTGTGTGTGTGTTTAATAATATATTTTATCTTTTAACTTTTTCACAGCATCCAGTTTATGGAAATGACCACTCTGAACAAGGAAACTTTGCTTTTATAAATTATATGCATATATTGAAGACATCAGAACTCCCTTGATATAAAAGATATTAATCATTATCATTTGAATTCAATATTAACAAATGATGTTACGTAACATGGAGCACACTGGTAACTCTTGCAACACTAATCAATCATTTCAGTTTCTAAAAATCTTTGCATGGTGTTGAGTTTTAATACTCACGCTTTATTAGCATACGTTATATTAAATACAAAAATAACCGAGATGAATAGTTTGGTCAGAAAATCGTAAATATACGGAAAATATCATATAAATTAAAAATATTAAACTGTGTATATTTAAACAGAGCTGTAATAACATTTTAAATATAATTAACTTACAAAACATGCTTGTGTTCCTCTATCCCTTTCGCACTGCTCGTCTAGAGTCAACATAGTTCCGGGTAATTCCCTTTCCAATAACTTATTATCATCAGGATAATTAAACAAGCAGGATGCTGTTTCTCCACTGCAAACAAGGAAATGTTAAAAAAAAAAAAATTCATGAATTATTCGAAAATTTTTGTATATGATTAACTGTGAAAACACAGTCTTCTTTTGTATAGCCAAGATGGACTAATTTAGGAAATGTTTGAATTGTTCGATACTGCATTTGGACCATCGGAATCCTCTATCTGTGTGCCTTAAGTCGCTCATAATGAATCCGTCTTCCCAAGGACAACGGCTGGCCCCTGGACCACCTAAATAACTTGGAGGAGGAGACCCATCGTGCACACATCCCAGCCTACGATAGAGGAATAATTCATTAATAGTTAGTCATGCATAGTATGTGCTATTACATGTCTTTTGCGTTTTCAGTTTTGAGTATTTTGCTTATTATTGCTTAATTTATCTACCGTTTGTTTTATATTTCTTCTCTAATAGTGCTGTGTATTGGTATTTAACCATTTCAGACCTAGTATATTCCCCAGGAGCTGATATCACTTTTTAGTGCGGCACCCTACAGGCGATACCAATTACGGAAAGTAATTTTGACACCCAGAGAGAGGCACCTGAGCTCTGGCGATGCGAAACCGTACTTAGTTAAAGTTACTTATACACTTTTATAAAATACGATTAAGATTAAATATTTTTAAATCATACAAAGGATTATTCAATATTATACCGTCGCCAAATGCCGCAATATACGGCCAATAATGGAAAAAATTCCAGGGTATGTTAAGACGTATTATTTTTGTTCGCACAGGCTCGAATACGGTAACCATTTTTTTTTTCGGTTGTACCGCTCCCACACATGCTTAAACACAATATTCTTGGCCGCGCATGCACTAAAATAACAACTTTGATTATAATTTGTAATATCCTTCTCTTATTTTGTTTCAAAATTATTATAACTTGGAAACTATTTTCAGCGGAAAAGAAAGCAGTGAAGTAATCCAAAAATACAGTCTAATACGTAAGTACTAGAAAGAACTGTGGGTTTTAGCAAAATGGCGAAAAAAGAGGCATCGCGAAACTTCAAGACAACTCTTAGATTCATATTCTTTCGAAGGAAAATGGCGGAGTCTGCATGAAGAAAACTCATTTGTCCCGATTTTGAATGCAATCATGGTGTTTTGGCCGCCTGAGTATTGCAATTAGATCTTTCATACTTTTCAAGCCTGCTTAACTTAAAAAAAAACAGTATTTAATTACTCTAAATCTTCACCAATTTACTTGTCGATCAGTTAATACTGAAGGAGCAGGCGTAGGAATTGGTCTTTGTACATATGACAGTGTTTGACGATGTCTTAACGAAATTAGTCGATGGTATAATACGTACCGTAAAATCAGGCGTATAACGCGCACCTATACTTTTGAGCTGTATTTTTTAATTTTAAGGTATATTCGTCGTTTTACACGCATTCCCTTTTTTACGAAGAAACCTGAAATGTACGTATGCAATACTGTTATGTTTTGAAATTACTTATTTGTATTATCCCAGGTTTTGGATAAAATAATATACTTCTAGAACTACAACTCTTTCGTTTATAAGGTATGTCTCATTTCTTTTAAATAAACGGTATTTCAATATATGTAGGAGTTTAGTTTTTTTTTTTTCCCATATAATTTTTTTTTTTTTTTTTTTTGAAGCTTTTGTTAATCGGTGTATAACTTGCACCCGTAAATTTCAATCTTATTTCTTTTTGTTAAAAGTGCATGTTACATGCCTGATTTATGGTATACCATTGAAAATGGAAAAAGAATATTTTCGATTAAAATGAGCCAGCTAAAATTATTAATTAGTGATAAGATGAAACTTTTAATTTAAAAATATCAATGAATTTTTAATTCTTCAAATCAGTAAGGTTTTCTTAAAATTTTTTGATAAATTTGTTTCTTTCCACAATGTTTTATTTTTAATGAAAAGCCTTTTAATTATGTTATAAATAATTTTTATACCCTATTTTAAGTTGTATATCAGTATTTATAAAGTTCTGAAAAATAGATTTGTGAGAGGTGTTAGCAAAGTTCCCTGGGACTTCGCATATATATATCAGATATATTTATAACATTAAATTCTTTCCACCTTTAATTTTTAAAATAGAATTCTGATTCGAACTGGATGATTTGGAAAATTTCAGATTTTATTGAAATTACAAATATTTATAAAGCAACTATTACTTACAGGTGTCCAACTTCATGAGCTGCCACAATGATGCCGCTGAATCCGCCGCTGTCTTCGATGATTGCGACACTGTTAACTTTCTCCAACCTCTTATTGACAACACATGCACCTCCAACGTAAGCAAAACCTGAACAGAAAAGCAATGATTAATGTTGTTTATTGCATTGCAATAACATTTTTGATTTATTATTATCTGCATTGTGTGAAGAAAACGAGAATAGACTTTGTGAAAAATACAATGAGGTTGATTTATGTGACGCCATAGTCACATGATAGTGAAAGCCACGTGATTCTAGCCAATCAATTCAAAAACTCAGCGGCGTCATAGCCACACGATAAAAACTATCTTGTGTTTCCAACTAATCAGTTCACGCGTTCCGGTGTTGCCAAGTTTTGTTCTTTGCAGAAACTTTCTCTTAAAAAGTACATATGTATACAAAATGCATTTTATTTAAAAGTATAAGCATAAAACACGACTTTTTTTTAATTTAAAAAAATCTTTTTAAAGAAATTTTTTTCTCCCTAACATTTAAACATCTTTACCCAAATATGAAATTTGAAATTTTATCTGAGTTTTACAAATAGAACAAGTACAATTAGTTTAATGTTTGTTTTGAATTCAATGGAAAACACGTGTTTGATTTTATCATGTGACTTCATGAATCAAGCCCATTCTTTGAAAATACAAGGAATGAAAAGAACTGTAGTTGTATTATGTTAACCAGTTAAAGAAGGAAAAAACTCTAAATTAACTTCAAAATATCTCTTTAATCACAATCCAGACAGATTCTATCCTATGTATTTTTTCCTATTAAACTTTTTAATATTTACAGATTCTAATTTATCAAGATGGTCTAAGTTGACTGAGACAGCGTTGGCCGGTAACCGGTGCTTGGAAAGAAAAAAAATATCCTATGAAGTCAGTGCTTCTCAAACTTTCAACATTAGCGATCCAGTTTTCAATCATAATTTTCATCGCGCTCTCCTCCGTACAATAACAATGTATTGAATTCAATAATGTACTTTGTCTCTAAAGCTACCATACGCGATTTTAATTATAACCCGTACAAATTATCCAGATGAGTATTAAATTTTATATTTAACTTTATACACATAAAAAGCCTATGGGAATCACTAGTAATTAATTTACTTGTCCTTAACTTAGTACTTATAAATTAATTATCAAATATATTGAGCAGTACTGATACATTTATAAGAGAGTATATTATATTATTATAAATGGGATTTTTTTTTTCATTTTGTCAGAATGTATTTTGTTTTGCTTCCTTTCAGTAAATTAATATTTTTTAAAAATAACCTTTTATTTTCACCATTTTTGTATGCTCGTGCCCCTACCTATGATTATCTCGCCCCTCAAGAGGGGCGTGCCCTACAGTTTGAGGAACGCTGTATTAAATAGATCAATATTGTGTGTGTGATTAAAGTATCCGACTACGTTCGGAACCGTGATTTTATAAAAGCGCATAAATGAATAATTTTCTTGATATTTAGTATCACTTAGATTAGAATACATATATAAAACTGTTTTAAGGACATTTTGACAAATAAAAATTTATTTAAATACAATATTTCGGCAAAAAATTAACTTAGAATAACCTTTTTCAAAATGTTCTCCTTTTGTGAAAAATGCTTCTATTATAATAATATTTTGCCTATATATACTCAGACCTCTGTACAGAGGGTCAACTATGATATTTGAAAAATTCACATTATTTTCAGAGTTACAACCCATTGAAATAATTATCGGCGTTTTTTTCTTAAAATTTCTCCTCTCTGTTGTCTTAAAACATGGATAAACCCACTTCTAAGTTATATATTTCAAAAATTCTAGTTGAGCCTCTGTAGAGAGGTCTTAGCTCTATACAGGCAAAATATTATTATAATAGAAGCATTTTTCACAAAAGGAGAATATTTTGAAAATGGGTCATTCTATTTTCCTTTTTTGTCAAATTATTGTACTTAAATAATTTGTTATTATAGTAATATTCTTAAAACAGTTTTATATACATTTCTGATCTAAGTGACACTAAATATCATAAATATTATCCATTTATACGCTTTTGCAAAATCACGGTTCAGAACGTAGTCGGATACCTTAATTATTTTTTTCTTTCTTTAAAATCTTTCCTCCATAGCTAAAATTATCAAAATTCAGTCACAATTAATTTAACTAAGTCAATGCACTATGCTTATAAAAAAAATGTATAGTGTTAAATTAAATCTTTTTATAATTCTGTAATCGAATGCGTGGGAGAGGGCAAGTCCAGTTGAAATCTCTTGTTTCATCCCCATCTTCCCCAGGAATATTAGATCATCCATGCTCTATATATACCTGCTGTGCCTCTACTGCATCGTCCTCCACCGAACTGCTTCCTGCACATGTCCAGCTTGGTCATGACTACGGCCATGTCGTAAGCTGGAAGACGGTCCTCCAAGTACAGGTACTTGCCCATGTCAGTGAGAGCTGCTGCTGCGTCGATGGCGTCTCGATTGGGACTTGGAAGACGGTTGCGTTCCAGATATGGAGTGGCATCTTTGCTCTGTGGAGGAAAGACACAAAACATGCATATGATTCCCAAAATAAAATGAAATGTTCTGAGCTTTTTAGATGTAACAACGTAATAAGGTGTGTTTTTTTTTTAAAGAAAATTGGGGGATCCGTTGAGGTTATGATTTTTAAGTGCTCATGTTATTTTGGAAAAATGTTAAAATTACGTAGAGTACACAGAACTTTTATCACAATATAATACTATTTGAATTACTTTTGCATTGCACAAATAAAGATGTTAACTTTTTTTTTTTTTTTTGCTGTTTAGACAGAGAGGAGAAATCGATTGGGGTTATTATTTAGATTAATTCAAAGAACAGGTGAAGAATGTTAGATGATAAAAGAAAAATAATCAGGAAAAAAATTAAAATTTATAGACGAAATCAGTTGGTACATTTCAACTGAAATCTCTTTAACGCAAAAGTTAGCAAAACAAATCGCTTGAATAAAAGCTTGGTAATGCAAGAACGCTACACCTAAATAGGTATTTAACTCTCACAAATTCTGTAATATGCTTCTGTTTAATTTAATGTGCAGTATTATACTAGTGTGAATATAGTTTGGTGCAAAATCTTTTCAAACCACATAATTGTGAATTACTCAGTACTAAATTAAATTTATTTACTAATCATACTACATCGAGATCAGAACTGAGAGAAGACTCACTATGAGAGATATTTCTGTGCCACTCACAGTGATTTTATTACTATTTATTAGATTTTGATGTCATAATAATTTAAAAAAAGAGAACAGTTTAAAAATTAATAGATCACATTAGCCCTTTAACTGGTTTGCCCATACAACGTACGAGCTATCGAAAGCTGGCCACCACTGGTTTGTCCTTACGCTGTACGGGCACGGATATTTTCTTCTTTCTATCTTTGATTTGCACATATTTTTTATTCTTATGGTGAAATTATGAGTCCCCAGAGGTCGAGAGGTAGCGTATCGCGTTTCCACATCACAGGTGTGGGTTCTAATCCCGGACTATGCAAGGTCCACTCAGCCTTTCATCCCTACTTCGATAAATGATTACCAAGCTTGTTGGGAGAACTTAAACACTGGGGGGTCTCACTTCATACTGACCACCGAATCGGGATATCTGCTCATATACCTCAGCACCCAATGGTCACTTATACTGGGATGGGCACAATAGGCTCTGTCCCTCATGGGCTTTTACGCAATTGAGTTTGAGTTTATGGTGAAATGGTACTCAAGTACTTTTCATCCGGGGTTTTTCTTTGCGGTGAAAGCGGGATTTTGTCATTAAGGGCATGAATTTAAATTCTTGAAAATATTCGATAATAAACATGAATTTGCAAGGCAATGCGTAATTTGTTGCTGGAGAAGAGAATAAAATTGGGAAGATAATCTAAAAAAACTGATATTATCACTGTCCCCAGACTTTTTTTCAACATACTGCAAATTGTGTGTAGTCATAAATACCTGTATATATGCACACCCACAAAAGAAAAAACGTCCTCAGTAGAACAAACATGAGAGTACAAACATGAAATTCTTTTGTAAGTACGAGAGAAATTCTTTTAAGATATGTGGTGAAACATTCTCCATAGCATACAGAGTGTACTTAAAAAAGCAAGCATTTAGGATGATTAGTATCCCACAATTATAAAATGGGAAATATAATAAAGATAAATAATAAAATTAGATATTAAGTAAGAATAATTCCACAATTATTACAGTGTGAAAACTTTAAAATTGAAAATTAAACTAAAATTCCTCGCATTCTGTTAAGTATTATGCTTGGTTAAAAGCAATAAAAAATGTGCTTTTTTTGGAACATTTTGGGCAAAAAAAATCGATTACTTAAAGGGTTAAAACCCAATTCAATTTAATGTGGAGCAGCTACGATTAATCTTCGCGACAAATCCAAATTGGAATCAAGCCGTGAATTCTCAGCTTAATTTGAACTGGCTGGCCAAGAATTCTCGGATATAGAGAGACCGGAAAGCATTATATGTAAATATTATTGCTGTTAAAAACTCTTTTTAGCATAAGAGAAATACCTTAGAAAAATATTGTAAAAATGACTGCACAGTCTTATTTCCCTGAATTAGATTATTTTTTGGTACTCAGGTAGAGTATTATTCTAATAAGTAATGAAGTATTGAATTTCTCCTTAGGTAAATTCAATACTCCATGAATGGAGTATTCATGGTTTAAACTTTTGAAAGCCATTTTAGTAGATTTCCAGTAAACAAGATTCGAACATAAGATTAATTAGGAAGTTAATAAGATTAAAATTTTTCTCTAATGCACTTACTTTTGCAACGATAATTCCAGCTAAGCTGATTCTGATTTTTGGATTTGATAATGACTTGTACCTCAGATCAACCTATAAAAAAAATTCAGAAAAGTTGACAAATTTTTTGAAGTATATATAAAAATAACACTTTATCTATCTATTCAAAACTCTAGTGTAAATTCCTAAAATTGGGAATCAATAATTTCTCAAATTTAATTTATAGTATGTTGAAATAAAGTATTTCTCTTAAATTTTCTCTTAAAGTTCAAACTAGAATGCAAAAAATCCAATTTAACAGACGGAAAAATTATAAAGATATAACTAAACATTAAGAAGAAGAACGAACATTTAATCAAGTATTTCTCTTATTTTAATCTATTTTAAGGTATCCAACTACCCTAAATCATGATTTTTTTTAAAAAAATTGAATTTTTTTAATGGTTTTATTTTATAAGCCATCTTATTAGCTTTATAAAAATATCAAGCTTTTTATTTTCCATTCAATAGAACAAATATTACAAGTGTTTTAGTAAAGGCAGATACTATAACTTTACATAAGATGTCAAAATTTAAAATGTGCGTTTTACTTGAATTGTGTTTTTTTTCGAAAAGTTCAAACGAGGACAGCGATTGCTCAAAAAGTTTTTAAAATAACTTGCGGAAATTTTTTGTGTATTCTGTATAACAGTAGAAATGTTTTAACCTTCAGATTTTTCAATCACTGTTTTATTACTGTTAATAATACAAATATAATCACTGTTTTTTTTAAGCAATTTCATAAAATAACTCAGATAATATTTTCTAGTTTTTGTAAAAATTAAAATATCTCTTATCCTTAGCAAAGTAATACATCAAAATTGAGAATTTGTTCATTACTATTTGTACATGGTTCATATACTATTTGTATTAATTATTTAATTTTTTGTCAATTTTTACCATTTTAGTAGTAATAATTTATTTTTCTCTTCTTAATATAAGCCTTTTTTTCTTGAAATGTACTAAATAAATCTATAAACCACACACACACAAAAAAATCTCCATTTAAAAAAAAAAAGTTGTCGAAAGTATAGTCGGATACCTTTTAAGATTAAAGTCTAGTATTACAAATAAATAAAAATGTATTGTCTTTCAGGAAATTTCAATAAAAAGAAGTATTTATTTCTTATAATATATAAAATTCAATAATACAAAATGAAATACTTATTTTTACGAAAGTTCAGATCATTCTAATAAAAAATTTAGAAAGCAATAAACATAAAAGAAAATTTAGTAGCTTTCTTTTTCCGAAACTTAAAACAGCTATGTATATATGTGTAGTAAGTAGTATGACAAAAATACCTTTAAAAATTTAATCATGGGAATCAATTAATTTATTTATTTTTCATTAATGTCGCACTCAGAAGAAAACAAGGGCTATTGGCGACGGACATCGTAATTTTGTGCCACTGCCAAATGACAAGGACGACACCTGAGCTGGGATTCCATTCTCCCCACTTCTACACCATGCCAGCATGAGGACTTCAAGCCTAGACACATTTAATGTACATCAGCCTCTCTACCCGAGAAATGCTTAGTGGCATCAGGACTCGAATCCATGACTCGACAGAAAAAACGTCAGCGACACACGTAGACACACGTGACCATTCGGTAGCCGAAGGCAGTAATGTGAACTTGTCTATACCTCAAATTAATTTTCCACAAGAATTATTTTTATTTCCGCCGGCTGGATGGCGTAGTTGTCGCTGGCCTTGTACGCCTAAGATTGTGGGTTCGATACCAGCCCAAGTCGGTGGATTTTTATGATGGAGAAAATCATCAACGTCGATATCGTATGATTATGCGGCGTGTTTAAGATCCCTAGAGTGCCTGTTTGGCTAGGTGCTCTCGGTATAATTAAATTCCAAGTACCATTTCGCATCGTCATAGCTCAAGTGCCTCCCTCTGGGGAGGAAATTGGGCGACTAAATTACATTGCAGCGATTGGATTCCACCAATATAGTGGCGCACTTAAAAGTGATACCAACTCCCGAGGAATGTATTAGGCCTGAAATGGTAAATACCAGTCCGCAGCCTTATTAGAAATAAAAAATATTATTTCCTAGCCCGTTGATATATTTGTGATTAAAAAAATAAGATAACTTCTCAAGATTTAAAAATGAAAAAGTTTCTTCAAAAAAAAACAAAAACAAAAAAACAATAACACTAAATAATTTTATTGTATTTACTACGACGGTTTAAAGATTATAATTGTAAATAATGTTCATTAAAAAGCAGATAAAAAAAATACTATAACTATTTATCATTATTTCCTTACATTTGAATAAATTATCATCCTATCATCTCATTCGTCATTGAAATCCAGATTATATCTTATTTTGACATTTTATTTTTCAAAACAAGAACAATTTTTTTTTGGCATCAGCTGAAACAAAAACCTGAATCCTAACCTAAATAGCCTTGCAAAAACTTTCCCACGCTGAATCTAGTTTAGTTCATTGGAAACATCTTTGAGTCTTTTTTTTTTCATCTCGATATCTTTTGAATAGTTAGATTTGAAAGATGACCACTCACCCCGTTCCAAAAGCTCACGAAATAGCGCTTGATATGTCTGCTGCTGAGCCCGTGGAGGACGAAGCTTCCGTAGTCCACCAACAGAAGAATCTCGGGCCATACGGAGGAAGAGGTGAGACCTCTCTTGGAGCGATGACCGCCTCCGGATCCACTGTTGAAATGACCTCGCACATTTTCCAGTGGTACTGGAATTAAAGATCAATTACAATGGATGTTTTTTTTATATATATATATATATAATAGGTTTATTAAAACAAAAAAATATCATGTTCAGGATTTTAAAAAAAAGAAAAGATTTTGTAGGTTGATGCAATAAAAATTTAAAAATACGTGTAGCTTACATTTTTTCGTACGTATGTATGTAAGATGCTTTTGATATACATTTTTAGAGTAGAAAAATTATATGTCATAAATACATACCGTAAAATCCGGCGTATAACGCACACCGGTGTATAACGCGCACCTACACTTTCAAGCTAAATTTTTTAATTTTTAGGTATATTCGCCGTATAACGCGCACCCCCTTTTTAACGAAGAAATCTGAAATATTAATATACATTGTTTTTATGTTTTGAAGTAATTTATTCAAGGTATTATCCCAGACTTTTGAAGAAAATAGTATGCTTCTAGAACTACAACTGTTCTTGTTCATAAGGCAAGTTGTTTCTTTTAAATAAACAGTGTATCGATACATGTAGAAGTAATTTTTTTTTTACGTCCATCCTTTTTGTTATTTTTAAAGCTATCGTTTTTATACCCGGCGTATAACGCGCACCCTTAATTTTCGGTCTTATTTTTTGTGTTCAAAGTGCGCGTTATACGCCGGATTTTACGGTATATGCTTACCAAACAACTTTATAAATTATTAATTATTAGCTAAATATAAACTAATTATTTGTGAGCTGGGTGTTCTTTCCCCAAAAGTGAGTAACTATTTCCTTCCTTATCATTGTTATTTTTTTTAATCTATTTGCACTTAAAATTTCATTGTTGTTAACTGCGAATATAAAGTAGAATCTTTATCTCATACCCCCTCACAAGTCAGTCCAAAGAATTCAAATTATTTGAGATCCTTAAGTGTTTCCTTTTTTATATAATGCATATTTTTCCTTAATGGGCTGCATATTGGCAACTAAGCCTTTGCGTACGTGGCAAGTCCCCAATTATGGATAGTTAATTTTTTTTCGGGAGAGGGGAAGGAATTAATTTTTCAAAGAATTGTGAAATGCTTTTAAGTATTTTAATAAATGACAATAAATAACAGTTCCATGGGGGACATCCCTAAATTTTCCAGACCCTATGTCTTTAAAAAACGGTTTCTTAATGCTTCATACTAGGTTAAAGAAAATGAAACCAAATATCATATTTCTAATACACAAAAAAATTACACACACACACACACATATATATATATACACATGACATAATTTGAAGTCAGAAACAGACTTTGTTTTTAAAAAAGGAGCTTTATTTGATCAAAGTTAGACATCATCTGACGCCGCAAAAACGTAGAGAGAAAAAGAACGTCACCGAAAAATCTTAAGTGGGTTAAACACTTAAAACACCGATCACGGCCTTCATGAGTGCTCTTGAAAGTTAATGCTGACATATAGGGCTATTAAATGTAACGATCTGGAATTAGACATGTTTATTGGCTAGGCCATATGTTTGGAAGAAATAAATAGTTTATTAGTTTGATACTTCAAGAGGTGAGGAAAAAGAAGAGTTAAGTGCTAGAGAGAAAATTTAATTTTTAATCTAATTTAATTATTCTTACACACACACACACATATATATATATATATATACATATATGCTTCTAATAAATCTACAATCAGTTCTCATTTCTGAAGTACTGTATCTTTTTAAAGGGACATGATTTTGATTTAATGGTTTTCATAAATTTTTTGGTTGCTCCCTCTGTATATGTATAATGTTAAACAGTTTTTATGCTCAAAATTTAGGTTAAGAACATTTGATTTGATTTTTTTTACCGATTTTTGTCAATTGATTCGTATTGTGTCCCCTCACCCCCTTAACTGGTTTGGCCGTACGGGCTACCGAAAGCTGGGCACAACCGGTTTGCCCGAACGCTGTACGAGCATTGAAATTTTTTTCTTTCTGTCTTTGATTTGCACATTATTTTATAATTCTTATAGTGAGATTATTAGGGTAGTGTTCCTAAGAGATGCAGTTTGTCCATGGTACTGAAATATTTCTCATTCCTGATTTTCTTTGTGGTGAAGGTGGGAACTTTTCTTTGAAGGCAAGAATTTAGATTCTTGAAACTATTCGATAAAGAACATGGATTGGAATGATAATGTGCAATTTGCTGCTTGTGAAAAGAGAAAAAATGGAAAGATAATCCAAAAAAACCCCGATATTATCTGAGTTCCCATTACAATGTATGACTTAAAAATACACCATGCTTCAAATTGTGTGTGCATTATAAAATCTTCAACTATTTGGAAAAGAGGTACGAACATGAAATTCTTTTGTAACTATGAGAGAAATTCTTTAAGATATGTGAAATATTCTTCATAGCAAGCGGAATGTACTTAAAAATTTTTTTGTGTTCAACAACTATAAAATAAAGTGAAAATCAAAATAATTAATTTAATTAAATTAATGTAATTAATTGAATTGAAAATTAAAATAAAATTCTTTCATTTTCCCATTTTGCATTAAGGTATCCGAATACGTTCGGAACCGTGATCTTGCAAAAATGTATAAATGGATAATATTTATGATATTTAGTGTCACTTAGATTAGAATATGTATATAAAATTGTTTTAAGAATAGTATTACAATAAAAAATCCTTTAAGTACAATACTTTGACAAAAAATAAACATAGAATGATCAATATTCAAAATATTTTCCTTTCCTGAAAAATGCTTCTATTATAGAAATATTTCGCCTGTATATAGCCCAGACCTCTATACAGAGGCTCAACTAGAATTTTTGAAATATATAACTTAGAAGTCGGTTTATTCATGTTTTACGACAACAGAGGGGAGAAATCTTAAGAAAAAAACGCCGATATTTATTTCAATGGGTTATAACTCTGAAAGTAATGTGAATTTTTCAAAAATCATAATTGAGCCTCTGTTCAGAGGTCTGAGCTATATACAGGCAAAATATTATTATAATAGAAGCATTTTTCACAAGAGGAGAACATTTTGAAAAAAGGTTATTCTAAGTTAATATTTTGCCGAAATAGTATATTTAAATAATTTTTTGTCAAAATGTCCTTAAAACAATTTTATACATGTATTCTAATCTAAGTGACACTAAATATCACGAAAATTATCCATTTATGCGCTTTTTTAAAATCACGGTTCCGAACGTAGTCGGATACCGTAAGTATTATGCTTATACACAACCTAAAAATGTGCCTTTTCTTGGAACATTTTGGGCAAAAAAATTAATCTAACAAAGGGTTGAAAACCGCACTTACGCATGTACACGTAAAAATCATTTAAGCATATATATACGTTATTGCAACCTACAATCCTTTCAACCAACCTGTCTACTTGCAACCTACAATAGCATGTATCGATTTCTCGTATAACTTTTGAGCAATTCATTACCCGGAACTTAAGATCTTTTTTTCATTCTACTGAACATCACTTGAAAAAGTATGATGACTAGTAATCTAAAGAACGCGTTTTTATCCCTTGATTAGTGCCTGTAGCAAAAAGAGAATCTGATGAACAATGAATACTCATCCCTAACTTTCTTTTTAAATAATGCAGGATTTGAGGATGAGGAAGAACAGTGGAACGTTAATGACAAACTATCATTTAATAGCTTTATAGTTACCTTAAACCGGCTTTATGACCTAAGCTAATTTTCAAGACTGGTTTGAAACAACTTGAAAAAAACCTGATATAATGTTTACATCATTCACGTTTGAGTTGTTTTATCTTATGCAAATATTTCTGTTCCCCCGCTGAGAAATTTTTATAATCATTTTAATATGCATTTGTATTTAAATCCTTCTTCGATTCCTATCATAAAATTAACGGAATATTTTTTAAGAATAGGAAGTAGGGAAAACCCACGATCTCTAAAATGTTATGATATTTAATTTATTTATTAAAATACAAAAAAAGTTTTAATATGATTACTTAACGTTCGACAACACTATATTTTTTTATGAAATTATAAATATATATTTCCTAACTTATTGAGGAAGTTCAATTGTTGAATTATGAGTTATTGGATAAGAATGTTACCTTACACCTGACTGACTTTCGTTAAAAAGAAATATATATTGCAGTAATATCAAGGTTGTTGTTATCAAATTTTATAACCATATTGGACAAAACAGTCAACATATTTTTAAAAACAATAACTTAAATGAAACATTTATTTAAAAATTACATTTTATTACAAACTCTACATCTGATTAAGCTGCTTTTTTATCCACCTTATTTAACAGTTAAAGTCACATGGACAATTTATACCAATTAAATACAAGTTGAACTTTTTTTCCTGTACAAATCTCTTCTTAATACCATTAACCTTCAAACAAGTTTCATTTGTCTTGATTGTAACAAGTTCCATGAAAAAAGCACGATATCTCTATATCTATCTATAGATACATAGATAGATGTTGATATAAGTTTTTTTTCTGTAATTTTAAATTTTACTTCATATATTTATTTTTATAAAAGTAATTTTATACCTATGGCTAACGCTACAATTCCGCCTTTATTTTTCAAGCTTAAAATGTGTATTTGGATTATTGAATTCGGCAGTAACTTGTTTATTGTTTTTCGATTCGTGATGATTTATGCATTTTCCAATCCATCTTTAGGTGTGTAACCATTTTATTAATAATGAATTTAGAAATTCCTTTTATATTTCACGGGATTTCGTTCACTATTGTAAATAAAAAGGGAGAAGGTTGACTAGCCTTTAAACTTGTTAAAATCCACTTATTAAGACAAAATAACGCAGGTTCTTCATCCAAATGTTACACTTCATTATATAATTTGATCAAATTTAAAAATAAAAGCAAATAGGTAAAACGATGTTTAAAGACGTAATAAGAGTAAGACTTACAGAAATCACTATGAGAATCATTTGATATCATTTGCCCTTTGTAAACGAAATGAGCACCACCTCTAGGCGTGGGAAGGGGTCTTCTTTGAGAGTTGGATGAGTTAGATGTTTGCGCGTGGAGGCTGTTGTTCCTGCTTCTCTCGTAGCTTTCATCTTCATCAAGAAACATTTCATCATCTACAAAGCCATCTTCAGGCATCAATATGGCAGTCGGTACAGGTTTGACGACTAGATCATTACCGATGGTACCCTCCTACAGAAAATTTCAGATGAGAGAAATTCTATTTAGTTTCAGTTTTATAAAAATTAATCCAAGCAAAAGAGGAGGATATTTAGAAGCAACTTCGGAAAGATAATTTTTTGTTGTTCCGGAATTTTTTTTACGATTAATGAAAAATCGGTACTTACGTACTATCGCATCAATCGCCAACTCTATTAATCACTCGCCAAGTTGGCAACCCCAATTTTCTATGTGTCGTACGTGCTGAACTGGCAACCAGGTATTTCGTTTCATATAATGACGCCAATAAGTTGAGATAATACGTAAGTAACCCCAATTCTTTTAACTAATTCTTTAATTCTTTCTACTAATATATATATAGTAGTAGAGAGAGAATATATAATATATTACTTTACTATTCAAAATTAATTACTGTTAATAAGTGTATAAATTTTTATTTAAATCATGAAAAAGTAGACATTGCATGGTCAATTTATTAAATATATAAAATAAAAGTTTAACTTCCTTTTAAAATAAATGTAAATCACTTTTCCTCTTTCTTGGATTCGAACTTTCTCGACAATGATATGTGTAATTACAGAAACCTCTTAGTCACTTTCTTTCTGATAATTATTTTGCGTGAAGTTGTTTAGATCATTATAATAGCTCTTACGATTCTTAATCGGTGTAATTTACGAGATTTAAATAGAATTAGGTTAATCACTTATTTAATGATAATCCCTGCAGAATTTCAAGCCATGCTATTCATTTAGAAGTTTGGCAATAAAGAGATACTAAATAATTACTCAGTTCAAACTTTTGAATGAATAATAACTCATTATATATAAAATTATATGTTGAGAGTTTAATTAAAGTTAAGCCTCCTAGCTCTGGCTTTAATTTCGTTTGCTAAGTCAAACACGAAACATAAATATTAGTCTAGTATTTAAAAACAACTTAATTTAGAAAGGATTTCAATTGAGTAGCCGATAATCTGCTTTTGTTCTGTTCCAGTAGTTCTCAAACTTTAGTTCATGTACCTGAGAATTTAAGAGGGGTCTAATTGGGTACACTAGTGACTAAAAAGAGAAAAGGCATAAAGTATACAGTATTAAATCTAACTATTCTTCCCGGTCACTCCCCAGTGGTTCCCAAATTTTCCCTACTGTTTGCACTCTCTCTGAAATGAGAATTTCTTATAGCGTCCTGCCAGTCAAGGCCTAACCAATTATATGTATAAAATAATCAATAAAACTCTTGTAATATTAAAGTGACCTGTTTTTTTACAATGAAAAGGAGGACGAAAAATTTAAGAAAATTTACGACTAAATATATGAAACACTTTTATAAATTCAAAGAAAAATACACTAATTACGCTTACATCTCTTTTAATTATTTACTTAATTAAGTATTTTTCCATTGAATAGTTTTTTTGTCAATATATGATTTTCTAATGTACCGAAAATTTCGGATCAAGAAAAATCATTCGTATGGAATTTTACTATAAGTGCTACAGCTAAAGTATCAACATTCAATCTTGATTTGTCACATATCCAATAATCATTACCAATTGAAAAAACTGTTTCAACTGCTTCGTTTTAGTTCCAGAACAGCACAATGTAAATTCAACAAGAATAACTAAATTTTCATTTAGAATATGTTCATTTTTGAAAGGGTTAAATATTTGCCCCCCTCCCTCATCTTTTATCAATTTCAACATGATGATTTTCCCATTCTTCTAATTTATCAGAATTTAAATATACATTCAGTCTTCTAACTTCTTTAAACAGATACTTGTCAAAAATTTTAATAAAAGGCATTTCTTTCAATAAAGACTCAACATCATTTTCTATGTCTGCCCAATTTACTTGCGATGATGAAGTGACGCGTTACAGTTCGGCCTGGCATCTCTGAATACAGAGATTAACAGATTAGTTGTGTTGGAGTGGAGTGTTCGTGTTGGAGTATTAGTATGATAGGGACTTTTGTCGATTCTTTTATAAAAGAAGGAGGGATAAATATTTATAATTATTTCAAAGAAACAAGCGTGTAACATTTAAATAATCCCCCTCGCCAAAGAATATGTGATATGCTTCTACATTTAAAGAATTTTTGTTTATAAAACTGGATAATTTACACATTCACTTACCTCAGTTACCGATCAAGAGGTAGACCGAGAAAAAAGTTTAAAAATTATTGGTAACTTATTTTCTGTTATAAATTATAATAATCTCATATAAAAGAATTCTGAATACAAATGAAGGGAGTTTAAGTCATAAAGTTACATACCGGCAATTGCTTATATTCATTTTGGTCGAAATAAGTTGAAATGTGAAAGTATTTTTCAATTTTATATACATTTAATATACCTGGTAATTAATTTAAAAAGAGAGTAAAATGCTTCTGTTAAACTTACCATCTGAATTTTTCCATCTGCTCCATGTCTTATGGTAACTGCAGCCATCTGGGCTAGGTCGTGATAAGTGGTACCTGGATCATCATCCTGCGAGAAACATTGCATAGTTTAAATAAGAATAAAGTTTTAGAAGTCTAAAAAGAAATTCAGTCTCGTTGCCACCTAATATTTATAAAGTAACTCTGCTTAAAAACTATTATATAAGGCCCACCCAAATGAAGAGTGGACAAGTTGAATAAAAAGAATACCTTTGTTGGAAATAAAAATAAATCACCGTTGGCGTTGTAACACAGGTCCCATCGTTTCGATAGTATGCCTAAGTCTTCGCTGTAGAAGGAGATCGTGGTTGATTTTTTACGAAGTTCTTCACCTCATTGTCCGAATGAAAACGTTTTGTTCTCAAGTGGAAAAAGTGTGGAAGGTTTCAGAGTGATAAATAGGGGCTGTACGGGGAGTGTCACCAAAACTTTTAAAAGGAATTTTTTAAGGTTATCTGGGTTTTGCAGGAGACGTTTGGACCGGCATTGCCATGAAGATCTGATGCCATTTGCAGCCCTTCACAAAAACCTTTGCACCAATTGTTCGAACTAAGCAGTGCTCGCTATAGACTGCCCCTATTCGCTAATAGATACCCGCATCCAGCTCACCTTCTGCAATCAGAAACCATACTACCACACATTATTCCAAAATGGACGCATCCATGAATAGCGCGACCTTACTTTTGATCTGCTTCTTCTACCACGATTCTCTTATTGCTCATCGTATGCGGTGTACACCTCCTATCCCCCTTTATATCCATGTGTTCGGTGGCCCTGCTGTAGCTTAAAATCCTTCGGACACAGTTGCACGTGTCCGCTTTTCATTTGAACAGCCCTTATATTTTTATAGTTCAGAGTTCCTTTTCTTGTTTCTTTGGAACTTTATATTTTCTTATCATCTGAAATGTTACTACGTGGAAAAAATAAATAATCCAATCTTTTTGATAAAGAATTAATTTTCTTTTAAAATCCTCTCTAATTTTTAATTTTATGATACTATATAAGGTTTAAATCATCTATGAAATATCCATTCTATTGTTGGTAATTCACATAAATATATTTTAGTGTTCCAGCAATGACGCATACAAGAGGAAGGGGATCTGGATACCCCCATCCCTTTTGAGGTTTTTAATCTTATGCATATAGAACGTAAAATTTAATTATGTATTTATTATTAATAATTTATTTCAATAATTGATTCTAGTTATTTATTCAATATATTTTTTGCTATTTTTTGGTCTCGACAATCGATAAAATCAAAAGAATATGCTTGGTGACATATTGGAGTATGATACGAGAATGGTGGACTTTCGATTCCTGACCACCTGCCCCTTGAAAAATTCTGTGTGTGCTACTGTGTTCCAGACAATGCCGGTTTATCCATTGGGCGCTTGTAAAGGGCTCCCAGGGGCCTGGGACCCGGAAGGGCCTGGATAAGCTGGACTTAACCAGACTTTCTGGTTATAAATTTCGATCCCCCTGTGCCAAAGTAGCCTGTAGATCTTCTGCACCCAGGGCTAGAAATGAGCTTAAATCAGTACGGGTTTCAGCATGTCATTTATGTTTCATTAAAAATATCTAAATCAATGTAAATGAAACTAGTTAAAAATTTTAGATTCTTTTTTATGCAAAATTTAAAATTTATACATCAGAATAATAAATTTTTATGTTTAATTTTTTTTTTAAATTATCGCATAGTAAGCAATAACAAAATTCCAATTGATGTAATCCATAACAATTTAAGAACAAAATAGCACCCAAAATTGTAGTTGTTAATTGCTACAAAGAGTAAGGTAAAATCACTTACAATAATTTATGAACAGAAAAAGCCTTATTTTCATTTTCTCAAAAGCAATTATATTTACATAACATAACCGTCGGACAAAAAAAAAGCCATAAGAAACACAATCGTTTCTTTCTCGAGACAACCAAGATTTCCAAGGTTATATATACATTTTAGCCTTACCTTTAGTAGTTTTTGCTATTTGCACTCTGTCGGCATTGTGCGAACGACGGAGTGTTTAAATACAAAGGTATACCGACAATGTATCTCTCTATGTTATGAAAAAGTGATTTACGATCATGTGTTAATCGAATACGTTAAGGCGTACTTAAATCTTTGATTTATTTTCCTCCTGTTTATTATTTTGATTTAACTTTGAAATGCGTGACATATACATCCCTCTTTTACAACTGAGAACAGCATTGAGACAATGGAAAAACACTTGTCATACTAGATTCGAAAAGACGTTTAATAAACATTAAAATAAGGTCAGCCATTTTTCTCCATGGCTTAGAAATGTATAATTCTGTAACTCGGCTTACAATAAAAATTCTTTTATTCTTTGATTTCATTAGATAGAAATGAAAAATGACATTCACATTTAATTTTTAAATAATCAAATCAAAATTTTTTATTTTAATGTAGAATTGTTGTTTAATAATACAGTCACACATACACACAGTTGTGACCTGGATTTTGATAATATCCCATCTTTTAATTTAACACAACTAACTTTTGTATAAATCTCCACTATGACACCTAGAATACAGAGATGTATGTAT
>BMAV01003180.1:34575-50739 GCA_019973955.1 Trichonephila inaurata madagascariensis
CCGTGACGTAACGGTGGGAAATGGTAAATAAAACTTGCTTGAATATGTGGCGTGAAAGAGGATCATTGTTCCTCGCTTCCTCTATTTAGCTTTGGGTGCAGTATTTTTAAATGATTTAAGGTATAATTCATGTATCAATAAAGGCTCTTTTTTAAAAAAAACAACATCGAAATGAAAGAACAAAATTACAAAGAGCTGTCAATTAATACTCTGGTAAAAACAAAACAATTTTAAAATAATCAGATGTAGAAATATTCCCACAACTACATTACCAATATTTCGGAAGTTCAACTTTTAACACCTTTGAAATGAAAATATTAACATCCCATCATTAATTTCATTGTTTTAATTATAATTTAAAATGTGTGTGATGATGAGAGTTACTATAAAACTCTATTTTTGAGGAAGTTTCACTCAGTACTATTTATACTTTAATGGCATATTTGTATTTTAACAAAAAGAAGCATAAAAAAATGTAAAAATATACAAACATAAATTGTATTATATGTAAAATAAATCTTACCTGGGAGTCTAATATAATTATGATATATAGTATACTTTTTCCTTCATGAAGCAAATAAAAAATTTGAAATTTCATTAGTCTTTTTTACTCTTTAATATATAATACAGTTATTAATAATTCTTTCAAAAATGTTTAAGCAAAATAGAGTTTTGATTGCAAAGTAGCTAAAGTATTTGCATGAATCTATGTAATCTTTGATATTTTTAAGAGTTCAAGATTTTCCAAGCCTTTAGTTTCAGTTTCATTTATACATTCGTTACGAAATCAAATTCTAAGCATATGAATTAATATACTTTACATTTGTTCTCTTTTCAAGCCTTCAATTTTTTTCTGCACTTCATTAAATTCTCTTCTTAATTTGAATAGAAATAGTTCTATTTGTTCACATTCAAAGCTGATATTAGTTATAGATGCATATATTGTGTAAGAAATTTATTTAAGGGGAAGAAAAGAGATGAAAATGTGTTAAAATAAATATTAAAATTTTAAGAATGCGATGGAATTTCTAAGGAATAAATTAGAGTATTCCAAATGGTGTTTATTTACATTCTGTGAATTAAAGAATCTTAAGTCTCTTTCAATTGATCTCTGATTATAAAAAAAGTTTTTAAACAGCAAAAACATATAGAAAACCTTTAACTCAGATTCTTAGCAATTTTTTTTCGATGAAAGACCATTGAGAACTTGAAGAAAATTTAAAGATTGGATTAGAAGTAGAAACCAGACCAACTTCTTACATTACATTTCTAAAACTTTTGACAGAAACGTAAGCTCACATTTCTGTTTGTTCAGGCAATTTTTCAAAGGTAGAAATTCTTTATTTAACATAAAGAACAAAATGCTGCACCTCTTCTACAACTACCTACAATATCCTCTATATAATTTCGACAGCAGAAAATCTAGCCTTGAGCGAGATAACTACCTTCTGAAGTGATTAGTTCTCAAATTACAAGACAATCAAACCAAAGTGTATACAACAAAAGACTCTTTTATCGAACAGACACCCACTAAACAAAAATATACTCTAGCCCTTGACCCCTGCAATTCCTACATTTGGGTTCAAATCTTCGGAATACTTGAATGGGTGGCTTACTGTAAAATGGCCTTCGTTGTGTGTAAGGAATACATTCAGTGGCTTCATCTTTTAAATACTGGGCGGGAATCTTCTTTTGAGTCCAAGATAGATGAGTTGTTATTTTCTTTTCTATTTTCTCGTCCTCATCATGGATGTCGGTCATGATAAAATTCTTTACTCCTTCTTCTATGAGTCACATTGTTTGCAAACAGGAACATAAACAAACAACTTTGTTTGACTGTTACTGAGTTGAACATCCCTACCGCCAAATTTGCATACGGCGCCATTGATCCTCTAAATCGGAGTCTAGGTGGATTTTTTTTTTTTTTTTTTAAATTTGAAATACCATTTGCAACTTTGAGACTAAAAAGATGCCATAGTCTGATTCTAATCGGAAAACTTTAGAATGAACCAATACTTTATTTCGAATGGGTGGACGCAAAAATATAATCATACTTCTTATAAAATATGCTTCTGGTAACAAAAAATTTCAAGTTTTCATTTCATGTGTTCATAATCATTTCACACATGTAATTTTTTATACTATAATAAACATAAATAATTACATCAAATCAGATTAAAACTTGTTTCCTTTATTTTATTATAATTTATATTGGGCATAAATGAAATGCTCTACTAGTATTAAAATCACAATTTTTTGCTCAATGCTTACATTTGGTCTTTCTCCTAACATTTCAATAAAATTCTTTAGGTGTATTTTTTATTGGATTTCGAGAAAGTTAATGCACTTAACAATGGGCAATACGAGAGATCTATCCTCTTTAACTCTGTTTTTATCCTGCGCTTCGTCCAGCCCAATTGTCACTTTGAGATAGAACAATACCTCAATACAAATGAACGGCATGACCGAATAATAAATAAATAGTATGAATTTCAGCCAATGTGGTCATTGGCGAAACATACACCCCCGCAGGGGGTGAGCCCAAAATCTGACTACGACAAGTACGTACCATTTGTAAGATCCGGCCCACAATCTGACTTAGCAGATTTATATACTCTCAGTTAAGTCACTGAACGTGGTTGATGATTATGGGCGATATAGCCACATATTAATTCGTGTCCGGCCGATAGCCACATGCACTCCGCCTGTTATTGACTTATCAGAGCATTGGAGTTGCATCTCGTTCAGTTAAGTACAAAAGATTGTTCATTGCCTTTAACTTGATTTATCTGCATATCAAGTAGTAGTATTTATTGCTTAATTAATGAAAATAAAGTGTTATCATTACTTTATTTTAATCATTTAGAGTTTAATTCAATGGCTTCTCCACCCACACTGCGTTCGGATACCTCCTGTCATTCAAACAATGAGCAAGACTTTCACCTCGAACAACGTGAGAAGGAGGTCCAAAGGCAGGTCCCCCAAAACAATTAATACATTTCAATTTAAAATTTTAATTAATTATAACTTTGAAAAGTTTTAACTTTTACATCATAAATGTATATATATTCCCCTCAGGGGGCTCACCTTCTTTAGTTGGGTACGGGTGTCACAATCCCGAGGTACCCTAGTGATCTTTTCCTTTTCCCAAGGGGCTTACTATCTTTGATAAACACGGGTGTCACGACCACGGGGTACCCCAGTGATCCTTCTCTATTTTCGACCCCCCATCTTGTCATCCAATTTCTTCTTTTCGCGTCCAGACCACAGACCTATGAATGTTTGGCACAGTATAGCCAAAACTGGCTCTTGCTCCATAAAACACCAAACTCAACTCAACTCATCATAAATGTATAAAATTATATTTAAAAAAATGAGGTGTCGCTTGATTGTGTTTCAAAATTAAAAGGTCCGTCGTCAATTGTCCTCGAATTGCCTCGAAGTGCGACTTAAATAAATTAATAATTTGAATGCAATAATGCTATATGAGATATTTATAAAGTATTTGTTATCGAACATAATGCATGTTCTGTCCTTTTATTAAAGGGAAAAAATGAAGATTTAATAAACATGATGAGAGAGGAAATTAATTACCCAATAATAATTCTTACGAAAGAAAAAAGTACACTTGAATATTTTTTATTCTTCGATTTTTAAATAGAAACAATGTTTATCATTTTACACAAGCAAAAAATAAAGCTCTGCGTAAGAAGAAAAAAAAACTCACGAGTTACGCAACGAAGCCAAAGATCGTGAGAGAAATAGGGTATGAAAAGAAAATGGACTTTTCCTTGATATTGAAAGGTAGTTATTACACAGAACATTAAATGAAGTTTTATTTTTCTTATCTATTCTCTATATTTCAACCGCATGTTTTTCATCGTTTTCCAGAATGCATGTAATCAAACTGAATTTTGTCGAATATTGTTCGCGCATTCCGGTTTCTTGGAAAATTATAATAAAATATATAAACACATAGTAAAAAAATATGGCAGTCCTTATCTTTTCTTTTTCGAGTTGTACTTTATTTCTTAATTTGCTCAATAATGATTTTATTCATTTATTTTGAAACTAGATAATATAAAATTACACTTGTTTCATACTTGGAAGAAAAGATAAATACACAGAATGAATTCACTGCGTTGTGTGTTAGTTACAAAAAAAAGTTAATAGTATTGAAAAGATCATGATTATATCAAGTCCGGCCATTTTTAAGTAGTTATATTATGATATAAAATAACTTATAAATTGTATAAAAATAATTATTCTGTTTTTCATGAAACCATACTCGTTGACAATCGTTTCCTTCGATTACAAGAAAAAAAGTGTGTTTTTTTTTATAAAAAAATATGATAAGACTTTTTAACATAAAAAAAAGAATTATTCACACTTTTCTAAAAAAAACTGACATTTAACATCCCCATCTACAACACCACACTCATTAAATTTCTTAACATCGAATTCTTCAATGTCGTTCGGCAACGATCACATAAAATATAAGAAAAGCGGACGTTGCCATTCTATTTTGATTATGCTTTGAAATATACTGATACCAAATTATTTTTTACTAATATCTTTATGACCAAACGATTTGCCTCTTTAAATAATCTTTTTTATTCAAACAAAAAATTATAATATTTAAGAAATGAATAATTTCTCACAAATATATATATAATTATATATATTAGTTGCAATTTTTTACAACAAAATATAGTCAACTAAAAATTTTATTTTTATCGTACCATAACAATTCGATTTCTTTTATGGCATATCAAAAAGGTCAAATTGAGAAGGTCAATATTTACGAATTCCCTTCTCTTTCCATATTAAAAATATTTACACACAAAGCCAGAATAAAATTGCAAGTCATTTTTCAATTATTAGAAGAGAATAAAGATACAATGTATGTTTGTATTATTAGCTAGCGAAAAAAATGATATAACGAAAATTATTTTCTGTATAATGCACGTTTTCATCCTCCGCTCACTCAAGACCTCTAATTTCACGATACTGTGAATGGAATCTGAATTTTTTACACAGAAAATATATTCGCTTATGATAATAGATCAGAGGATTCCAAGACCATAAATCGAAGGATTTCACCATTGTTAAATTTGAAGTCAGACCTTCAGTGGCATATTTATGTAAATTTAAAGTATCAGTAATGATTTTTATTTAAATTTCGAGGATTCAAACGGTATTGAATATCCTGGTGTATGCGGTTATGATTTATGCATGAACTAGCGCTTAGAAAGATGTTACTCATTTTGTTGTGGTTTTTTATTTCCTGGAAGCTTTTTAAACTACTGTCTAAAAATATGAAAATTTCTGAGATCACAAACAGGTAAATGTACAATTTAGCTGATAAATATATCTAACATATAGTTTAAACGGTTACTATTGTTTATGTTTAACAATATTTGTATTTATTTTGAAAATAAAAAGTATACATTTTATTCAAATATTTTTCATTAGTAAATGATATTATTTTCAAATAATTCATTAAATATCGAAATGTATTCGAAAAGTTTAATATTTCAGTTAAAAATTAAGAACAAAATTATCATATTTTACTTCTTAATATTTTATAATGGCAATAACATTAATATGATGAGGAATGTATATAAATTGTAAATTATTGTTAGATTACGAAAACTCATTAATGTGATGATTGATTCGCTGTATCCTACTACTCATTATACCGTCAACCACACAATGGACTAAATTCATGTGACGTCATAGTCACATGATAATGATAACCACATGTTTCCAGCCAATCAATGGACTAAATTCATGATGGTCTCATGATAACGGCAATCACGTGTTTCCCATTGATTGAAAATTGACATACTAAGTTGTTCAACTTGTAAAGTTTAAATAACATTTAAAATTTGATGATTGGGTAAATAGTTCATGTGCTAAAATTCTTCAAACAGTTTTCAAAATTAAAAAAAAAATACTTACATAATACGAATACTTTTAAATTAAGTGCATATTGTTTAACTATGTGTATTATTATACTGTTGACAAATATGTACTTTCTAAAAAAAGTTCCTGCAAAAAGCAAGAGTTGGCAACAGTGAAACACATGAACTAATGGGCTCAATTCATGAAGTCACATGATAGAAACAAACACGTGTTTTCCATTGAATTCAAAACAAACATTAAACTAATTGTACTTGTTCTCTATTTGTAAAATTCAGATAAAATTTCAAATTTCATTTTTAGGTAAAGATGTTTAAATGTAAGGGAAACAAATTTCTTCAAAAAGATTTTTTTTTAATTAAAAAAAAATCATACTTTATGTTTATACTTTTAAATAAAACGCATTTTGTATACAATATACTTTTTAAGAGAAAGTATCTACAAAGAGCAAAACTTGGCAACACTGGAGCGCGTGAAGTTTTTATCGTGTGACTATGACATCACATGAATTTTTGAATTGATTAGCTAGAATCACGTGGCTTTCACTATCATGTGACTATGACGTCACATGAATTGAGCCCATTGACTGGAAACGCGCGATTATATTTATGATATAATTATGACGTCGCATTAATTTATGAACTGACTGGCCGAAAACACGTGGCTCAGTTATCAAGTGACTATGACGTCACAGGAATTTAGTTCATTCAAAAACTCATGTGACGTCATAGTCACATGATTGAAGCAATCATGTGTTTCCAGATAATCAGTTAATGCTCTTCGCTGTTGCTAACTTTTGCCTTTGGCAGAAACTTTCTCAAAAGTACATATTTTTCAACAATAATAACTCACATGGTATACAAAATACATTTTATTTAAAAATAAATGCATAAAATAAGATTTTTTTTTAAATTTTTAAATTTTTTTATGAAGAATGTTTGTTTTATAACATTTGAACATCTTTATTCAATTAAGAAAACTGAAATTTTATCTAAACTTTACAAAAAGAAACAACAAGTACAATTACTTTAATGTCTGTTTTGAATTCAATGAAGAACAAGTGTTATCTTTGTCATGTAACCTCATGAATTGAGCCCATTTCGTCAAATGAAAATACATGGCCAAAACGAAGAATGTCGCCAAATGCTGTCATCGTCATTATTACTGTGTTTAAATGTGTTCCGGAATGGGGTTTCCACTATGGTCTATATATCGCGGCATTCGAGGAAATCCTTTCATTTGAGGAATTGGTCGACGATATAATACGTACGTGCCAAGTTGACGTATCGTTGTTACAGCGTTCTTTTTAGTAGTCTTCTTACCGAAAGATAAAATAATGTTGTAAATATGTAATTTCTATGTACTTTTTATCTCCAAAATGAATAGCTAATACTTCATAAGAAATTTGTATAATTTTAACAACTTACCTTTTTCGTAAGATTCAACATGAAATGTCAGTTTTAGTAAAGATGGGTCCATTCGTTTATGAAGCTATAAAGAAATTAAAATAATCTATTTAATTAAAATAATGATAATAATTATTTGAATTGTTCGGCAGCTTAAATTGATGTTTTCAATTGGATACATCAGACATTAAATAGAATTATTTTTATATTTTCAAGAAGAGAGGAAATAAGGAGCAATGTCATAGTAAACATTTAAAAATTAATATGATAAATGGAATTATTCACTAGTTAGAAAGGAAACATTCATATCAAGAATTCGATTTCTGGAAAATAAAGTTTTACCGTAAAATCCGGCATATAACGCTCACTTATACTTTCAAGCTGCAATTCTTAATTTT
Source organism: Trichonephila inaurata madagascariensis (assembly GCA_019973955.1). Classification (NCBI taxonomy): domain Eukaryota; kingdom Metazoa; phylum Arthropoda; class Arachnida; order Araneae; family Nephilidae; genus Trichonephila; species Trichonephila inaurata. The sequence goes on from BMAV01003180.1 coordinate 42,305, forward strand.
TAGGTACATTCGCCGTATAACGCGCATTCTTATGTTTTGAAGTCATTTATTCCAAGCCTTAGAAAAAAATACTATATTTCTAGAACTACAACCCCTTAAGTTCATAAGGTGTGTCATTTCTTTTAAATAAACAGTATATCGATAAATGAAGAAGTTTAATTTTTTTCCTATGCTCGTCTTTTTTATTTTTAAAGCTATCATTTTCATACTCGAAGTATAATGCACACCCTTAAATTTCGGTGTTATTTTTTGTGTTAAAAATGCGCGTTATACACCGGATTTTACGGTAATTCGATCAAAAATTTCATATTCTTCACTATGATTGATTTATGAAAAAGATTTTGTCCTCAATTATTTGATTTAAAGACAATAAAACTGTTTAATGTTGGATGATCGTTGCAAATGAAAATAAATCAAAAAGGGTGAAAAACATTACATTCTGTTTCATACTGGAAAGATTTTCAGGAATTTTAGATTTATTAGGGAATTAATAAAGCTGGTACATTAATTTTATTTTCATACATCACTTCCTTCGTATAAATATAAATAATTTAGCAAGCAATTTTTTGTTATATTTGTCAATAATTAAAGTATAGTAAAATAAATTTTTTATACTCACTGGTAATTGTGAATAAGTAGATTTGGTGTCTACAAGTAGTGTTAGAAGATTAAGGTACAACACTATCGTTCTGAATACCGTCGATTTCACCGTTCTCATTTCCATCATAAAATTTCCTATAAATAGTGTAACATACGGGACAGAAATATGAATCTGAAATATAAAAGAAACTAACATTTAAAAAAAGAATTCCTTTTTGTTTTATAATAAATGTTTACCTGAAAGAAATACATTGATAACACTTACTGCGTAAATAATTCAGATGTAATGGTAAATAATTAATCCCATAAGAGATATTAAATAAAAATTAATTACCTTGAAACAAGTTGTGAATAATAGAAATGATAAAAGTAAAATTAATGAAAGTTAAGAGAAATTAAATTAAAAGATTTTAAAACCTGATGATATATCAGCAGTTCACAGAAGTAATATGATATTATTTCTTGATAATTACGCAAAGTAGCCCTTAATACCAAGCAAGCATATAATCTTACAATTGAAAACCCTGAGAAGGATAGAATTAGGTACCTTTTGAATCGTAAGCACGTTACATAACTACGAGACAAAGGTGATCAGCCCTGTCTGGAGGCTGTTACTGGCTTACTTTGATACCACCGCTACATTCCGTATGGTTTTGCCATTCTTGAAAGAAGGAATATTTACACAGGGTATCCTAAAAACTGGTCCCAAGCTCTTGCAAAACAATATTCCACGTTTGGAGTATCTAAAAATTGTCCAAAAGACTATACCTGTACGGTCCACAGTTTGCGAAATAAATACAGTATATGATTGAATGAATGATGATGTATGATGGTTCATCACGAAGCTCCGATGTATTTCAGAGCTCCTGTGCGTGATAAACAGGATATGGCATACTCCGGTCACTGGATTTGACTGGGCGTCCGGTTCTACGGCCACCACGATCTCCAGATCTGAAATCTTTGAAAATTTCCTGTAGGGCCATCTCAAAGAGAAGGAGTTGGGAGACACAATGACTACACAAACGAATTTCATTGCTCGTCAGCATTCTGCTTATACTTCGGTGGACACAACGCTGCTACGACGTGGACACTCATCCATTCCACTGGCACGCTCAAGCCTGCCTCGATTTGCTCAGTGGACCCTTTGAACATCTGCCTTTATGATTATTTGAATGCTGTTGATATTTATTTTTTATATTTTTCTCGTAAACTATGGATCACACAGGTACAGTCCTTTGGGCATTTTTATGTACCCCTAACGAGGAATCTAGAAGTGGGGAGAAATGGTGTTTTTGGAACACCCTGTGCACAGGATGATTTTAACGCCCTTTTATAAGTTTCATTTGTATGTGACGGAATCTTTGGACTCATTTTCACCGACTTTCAAAGGTCAGATCAATTCAAAATTTTGCTCACTTGACCGAGACTGATGACAATACAATAATGATGACATCAAAATTAATTTAATAATTTTGTTCTATTGTCCTGATCAGGATCATCAGGACTAACGATTTCCCATTTTCAGGTCCCTTCCCGCATCTGGCGACTAATTCAGATCCCATTTCAAGATTTGGCGACTAATTCAGATCCCATTTCAAGATTTGGCGACTAATTCCAGATCCCATTTCAAGATTTGGCGATTAAAAGATTAAGTTACAATTTAGTTCGACTAAACTATAAAAGGGTGGTTTTCAGTTTTTTTAAACTGCATCTAGTTTGTTTATATTTTTAAAAAATTCTATTCTCTAAATTAATAATTAGATAAAATGCAAAAATAATTAGATGCTTGTTGTGTTATTGTTACATTTTACCTCGAATGTAAGACATTGCTGTTGCTTTTACAAAAATATGATTTTTTCCTCACGTTTCTTAAGTTACGTTAAATCGAATGTGTTGTTAAGTTACAACCTTTTAATGTAAAGTATTAGTCACATTTTTACGAGGTCTGTTGTAAAAGAAAGAAAACCAGACAGCCCTTAAGTTTTTCATCCTTTTGGGGGTCGTACCCTTGACGTAACTCATTGCCTATAAAAATTCTAATTCGAATCCATCAAAGGGTGTGACATCCGCAACGCGAGGTCACAACTTGTTAATGCATTTCCCTGTTTTGACTGAACTTCAAAGGCGAAAAGGAACAGTTATATATTACTTTAATCAAGATGATAGAATGCATCAGTATGCATCACCTGCTCCTCACTTTAAACGTGCATTCGATTTTTCATTTGTTTTTTATATTATGCATTAAGACCTTATGATCGGCGCTTTTGTGTGATTCCGACATGTTTTATAATGCTTGTTCAGCTCGTCAATCGTTTGCAAGTTTTAATGGTAAAATTCCAAGGACTACATCTAAAATTTTATTTTCGTTCTTTTTCAAAGTTTATCAAGTAATAAGGAAATGAAGAATGGTATTATCGAAATGAAAATAATGGCTTGACAGGGAAAACATTACTAAATGATACACAACATTAGTAATTTTTTATTTTTGTGGATAAACACAGTAAACCAGCGTTTCTCAATCTGTGGGGCGCGCCCCCCTTGGGGAGCGTGACAACTCTACGAGGGGGGTGCGAGCATATTGAAAAGTCGAAAAAAAAAGATTAGTTAAAAAAATTATTAATTTACAGAAAATATACAAACAAAATACATCTTGACATAATAAAAAAAATAAAATACACATTTACTTTGATATATTATAATTAATAAATGTATCAGTATATATACTTATAAATGTACACAATGTATTTTATAATTAATTTTGCAATACTAAGTTAAGAATGTTTAATAACTACCAGTGACCCCATGGGACTGTCATATATAAAAATATATACAAAGATTAACACTTATCTTAATAATTTGTTCTCGTTATAATGAATCTCTTAACTGCCGATTGAAAGTTATGTGATTCGCTTCCCAATGCCAACAGTTTTCTACGTAGACGTGCGTATGTGATATATTTGGGGGAGGGAAGGAATAAAGAAGCAAATAATCTTCAATAATTAAATCCTTCGCAAACATTGTCGAGTTCCTTTTATTGCATTCCAAAGCTTTCGGAATAATTTTATGGATAGCAGTGCACAGAAAAGATCTTACTTCGGAAAAACGTATATATACGTCTGGGGCAATAAACGCTCTGGCTGAGCGAGACGTATATATAGGCCGGTGGCACTTAAGAGGTTAAAGTCGTATTGTAACTAAGCGCCCAAGTATAGTAATCTTGAATTTAATACATTATTATTGTATGAGGGAGGCGCGATGAAAATTATGGATTGAATATTGGGTCGCGAATATTGAAACTTTGAGAAGCACTGCAGTAAACACACAGTCTGTCATTACTTATATTTCGTGTTTATTCATACATTATATACATAAACAGTTGTGAATATTATCGATAATTGTTATTAGACTTGATGATTTCAATAAAGATTTTTAACCTACTATTAACTTAAAATTCTTAATATTACTTTATAAAGTGAAAATGTTTTGTTTTAAAAATATAGAAAAATAAAATTCTGGTATAAATATCCATTTTCATGTTTTTTAAGTAATAAAAAAAATGAAATACTGGATTTTTTTTAACCTAGTATATTTAGTTTTCATAATAAATATAATGTATTAGATTTTTAAATTAGGTACTAATCAGAGGATAATTTATTGAAGTGAATGAGGTTTAAAAAGTTAAAATGAGTTTATTTTGGTGAAACGGTAAAGAGTATGAAAAAGTTAAATATTATTCAACTAAAAACTACAAACAACGAAATAACGATCAAAATAAAAAAGGATTAATTCATTTATTAAAATGTTTATTTTTAAAATGAATGCATAATTAAAGTATATACACATGTGTTTTGCAAAGTAATGCTGAAAACTTAAGAAAGAAGAATCACACACAGGTAGTAAATTCTAATTTTTATAGAATTCACAATACTGAATAAGCATTCTTAGAATTTTATTATTCATTATATAAATTTAAAACTAACTTTCAATTTATGGATACAGTTTTAATCTTATTTCAATAGTTTTAAAAATTTTAATATTTTTAATATTAACAACGAATTAAAATAATTGAAGTTTTTACATCAAACAAAATTCAAATGTTATGTAAATCCTTTAAAATTACTTTATCGCCAACATTTGCATTTGATAAATTGCAAATATTGGCGATATTGATTTAACAAATAATCTATCTCATTTGTTAAAAGCAAATGTGATAGATTATTTGCTTACAATTTGGTGATTATTTAGTCAAGCATAACGTTTCAATACACAACAGAAAATTTAAATTTTAAAGGAGAAAAGGAATTCATCTCCGGATATAATTTAAAAACTATTTCTTCCATATAAGAAACATTTTAAACAATGAACTCGTTAAAAAAATAGACCAAGTTTAACTTAAATTTACTTATGTCATTTCTTTAATTCTTTTCAAAACAAATAAACCTTGGCAGTTTATCATTTAAACTCTAAATATCTCTCTCAGACGTACAAACATTTTTATTACCAATTCTACTCAAAAATATAAAAGGTGCAATTCGTTAATATTAATTATCATCCGTTCAAAATACACTTTCATGCTCTCAAATTCAGACCGTCACCGCCTCCAACACAATGGATTTAAATATGCATACAAAAATAGGCGTGAAACGTCTGCCGTTGCCCATTTGATGGAAACTTATCAATGGCCATTCATGTCCATTGCGTTCATGTCATAACCCAACCAAAAGAGGAAAATAGATGTGTATCCCCATAGAGAAAGAGAAAACCTCTATCTGGCGTGGAACTCAACGAACTGAAATTGCGACAGCGCCCACTGGGAAGCTAATCACAGGCCGACATGGTTCATAAAGTCCTTGCTCTTTGGAAACAATGTGCACCAGAAAGCTGTGCGTGGACCATTAGGCTCGGGTCACGCACTGTCGTGACGGCAGGGCCTGCCTAAATGTGGGCAGCTCACTGCAAACCCACTTTCTCCGTTTTGCTCCGGTTGCGTTTACCGGTGGTGCGTGGAGAATCGATTGTCCAGTCTGATTTCAATTAACGCTGCCAGAATCAGCCAAGGTGAAGGCAGGGAATTTACCACCACTCGGCACAAAAGTGGGTTAAATTCCCTACAGATTTTCCCTGCGTCCGTCTTAGGGCCGAGGTGGACTTGTGTGGTGGACGGCCTCGAGTTGGATTCAAGTGGACTCTTTTAATTATTCGATTGAAAAATAAATCGTCTGCTATTTCAACAGTTCTATTTAGGCACGATTTTTTTTAAAAAAATACAGGAGTATATAAAGATTGAAAGGATGTTTAAAATATCTTTGGAACATGGTAATATATATTCATGTTAATATGATTATATATACTCATTGTAACTTGTTAAGGTATCCGACCACGTTCGGAACCGTGATTTTTCAAAAGCGTATACATGGATAATATTAATGATATTTAGTGTCACTTAGATTAGAAAACGTATATAAAATTGTTTGAAGAATAGTATTACAATAAAAAATTATTTAAGTACAATATTTTGACAAAAAAATGAACATAAAATGACCCATTTTCAAAATATTCTCCTTTGGTGAAAAATGCTTCTATTATAATAATATTTTGTCTGTATATAGCTCAGACCTCTGTACAGAGGCTCAAAAAGAATTTTTGAAATATATAACTTAGAAGTGGGTTTATCCATGTTTTACGACAACAGAAGGGAGAAATTTTAAGAAAAAAACGCCGATAATTATATTTCAATGGGTTGTAACTCTGAAAATAATGTGAATTTTTCAAAAAAAAATAGTTCAGACTCTCTGGAGAAGTCTTTACTTTATATAAGCACACACACACAAAATATTATTTTAGAAGCATTTCTTATAAAAGGAGAACATTAAAAAAAAGTTATTCGAAGTTCGTTTTTTGCCAAAATATTGTATTTAAATAAATTTTTTTTGTCAAAATGTCCTTAAAACAATTTTATACATATATTCTAATCTAAGTGACACTAAATATCATGAAAATTATCCATTTATGCGCTTTTTTAAAATCACGGTTCTGAACGTAGCCAGATACCTTAATATTCCTTTCAAGCCTTTCAGTATAGTAAAGATATTAAAATTAATAAAATATTAGATTTTAAGTAACTGTTTATAAGATTTATAACTCTCTAAATGATGAAGCGTAATGAATGAAATTGTCATTGGTTATCAAATGTTATAAAAGTTAATCAAATGAAAGAACTTGATAACACAAATTAGAGAATAAAAAAAAGTTAAAGTGTTTTATTTTTTTTACTCACGCTGTATAGATAGAGCTTAAGGTGTATTTTTAACGAAAATAATAAATTATATAAAAACTTGTTTTAAAATTACTAAAAGAAGAAAATTGTTTAAATGCCAACAAATAGGATCACAAGATATACAATTTACTTGTATATCTTACTAAAACTTCCAAATTTAAGGTATTGGTACAAAATAAACGCATTTGAATTCTTAAAAAGTATATTATATATAAAGATGCATGATTTATAAATAAATTGTAAATTATTCACAGCTCTGTATCTAAAAATTTTAAAGCAGAGGTAAATTTCTCAAACCTTCAGGCTAACATCTGATTATCATGGAAGCCTGTGGATGAGATTATAATTCAGTGGCGTGACATACACCCCCGCATCCCGGGGGGGGGGAGGATTCTAGGGGCCCAAAGACTGACTGATGAAGCCAAGTGCGTATTTGGGTTTGAAGCCCAAAACCTGACATCCTCTAATACATGACTGTTATAATTATAATTCCATAAAGTAAAATGATACCCAGAAATGTGTCATTCCATGTTGAATATACATATTATTTTGAAAAAAAAAATATTCTGTAGAAGATATTTCATTATTCTTGAATTTTCTTAAAAAAAATTTCTTAAGACTGTGACGATTAATAATGCCTATGATGGTTGGTGATAAAATAGTCGTAAGACAACAGTTAAACATAAAACAAAATATTGCAATTAATTTAGAACACAATTAAAATTAAATTGACGTGTATTGAATTTCAATGCTTTAAAAAAATATTGTGAAACTCATACAAATATAAATTTTTTGCATACTATCAAAGACACTACAATTTATTACAGGAATTAAAGTGTATGATTTATAGAAAATGTATGATTATTGCAAAGATTTTACTGTTGTATTTCTGGGCATATTGTTTTTGCGGTGCTTAAAACAAAAATATTTGCTCTGTTGCATCGTACATTTTTTTTATTATTTTTTGCAAATGTAAAATAAAAAAATTAAAAAAAAAAGTTCATGCGTTATTTTTTTTATTTGTATCTAATATTAAAATCTTTGCTTATTGAATAATTAACAAGAATGATTTGCTTCATTCATGCAGGGTTTTTTTTTCTAAAGGAGCAATATCAAAAACTAAGCAACAATGAAACAAAATTATGCAGCTAAAATTTTGATAAAATCCGTAATAAAGATGATTTATTAAAGTAAACGAAAGAAGATTTTTATTTTTATAATCTCGACTTTTTCTCGTTAACAATGGATTTTTTGACAGAAAAATTCCTAAAAAAGTATATGAACAATTAAGAGTAACTTAACTTATAAAATGTTATTTAGTGAAAATTAACATTTTGAATTTCAATAATACGATCTTTTTTTTTTTTTTAAATAAATTACTATTGAATATAATTCAAATATTTTACCTAAATATCTGCTATATTCAAATCAATAAATGCACTGAAAAGAATATAATTTAACATTTTCTTCAACTCTATTTAGTAAAATTAAAATATACTTTTCAACAATAAGCACTATCTCGAAATACTCATACAACATTTAAAATTATTTGTAATGA
>BMAV01003180.1:74092-88501 GCA_019973955.1 Trichonephila inaurata madagascariensis
ACTTTTTATTATATAGGTACAATTAATAAATGTATGTACTGTTCAATTTAATTGGGACAAATGGGAAAAAAGTGATTTTTTTCTAAAACCTTAGCTTTTTATCATTACATTCCTTAAATAGACTGAACAATTTGTATATTAGTACGAAACATGTCTTCCCGTAGCATAAGTGACCTTTTCAACCCTTCTTGAGATTGACTCCACTAGAGTAACACATATGTTTTTGATTTCATCTTCTTGGAAACACACTAGTATAGCCCTTACTATCATTTTCTCTGTTGTAGTGCGACTCATGTCAGCGAAACGATTTTTGAGAATATACCGTCCGTTTTGACTAGGATTTAAGTATGGGGAATTCACAAGCTGATCAAGCACTTTTATTTTATTTTCTGCAAAAAAGTATGAACTAATTTCGAATTGTGACAAGGGCCCAAGTCATTTTGAAATGTCCCATCAAATGTTTCCATGAATGGAACAATCCTACTACGTAATATTTCTATATATTTGACAGAATTTCTCATGTATTTAAGAGGAATTAGGCTTCCAGGGCCATTTGTTGTGAAAAAAAAAACAAAAAACATCTGTCTAAAAGGGTGTTTTACAATCTGTTGGATATGATCTAGTAACAAAGTTTCAAATTTACTTTGTCTAACTACACTTAATTTTTATTTCTGCACAAATAAATGTTTCATTCCTTAAAATCACTTTCTCCCAGTCATTAATAGTCCATGATAGGTATTTTTCGGCCCATGCTAATATCTTTTTATCATTTTCTGAGTTAGAAACAGTTTTTCTCCTCAATCTTGTGGCCTTAAGGCCACCTTCCAGAAGCATTTTCCTTGCAGTTGAGATACTCACTTCAACACCATTGTCGAATAAATCCATTCAAAGGTCTACTCTTGTTATTCTAGAATTTATTTTGCTACTTCTTATTAAAATTTTAACAATTCTTGGAGTAGCTTTCCACTTGCACTCACATTTTTCTTTTCTTTTTGGAGACTATGATCCACACAGAATTTCGAAATGTTCTTAAAACACTTAGTTCGATCACACCAACTGCCATAGTTATATTTCTCACAGTCACAGAAATATGTTCATTGAGAGCGATTTACTTTAGAACGGTTCCTCGGAGTAATATCCATCTTTGAACAACTTACATAGAATGCAAAATTGAAATTTCCAGCTCACAACTGAGCTCCTGATGCATTAAAATGAATAAATTTTAGTCTCATTCGATCTGTCACACTACCTAAAGGCAGATATAACGGGTTTAAGGAGGTTCAGGACAACACTAGTAATCACATACCACACACACACACACACAACTCAAACAAGAAAAAAATGTTTGTCCCAACTAATTCGAACAGTATAGTATATACATATGACAGAATCACATTATTAAGTGACAAAATAGAGAGCAATCTTCTATTTTCCTTTCTATATATGGTGCTGGATTACTTTTGTTTGTTTGTTATTTTTTATTTATTAATTTAATTTAATAATTCCAATAAAGCAGTTTATTTAAAAAAAAAAATCACATTCTTAGAAATTAGGTCATCCCATGTGGGATTCGAACCCACCACCTTTGGATTAGAAATCCAACGCGCTAATCATTGCGCTACAGGGACACAATGAACGAATTTCCTTTCTATATATGCTGTTGGATTATTATTTTTGTTTGTTACTCTTTATTCATTTTTTAATTTAATGAATTAATTAATATTTTTAAAAAATGTATTAACATCAAGTGTCATCCACTACAAATTTAAAAAATGTATTTGAACTTGAATGGATGAATAGAAAGGGTTCTATTAACAAACAAGAATTTGTGAATAATATATATGTATATAGGGAGAGAGAGAGTGAACTAATAGTAGGCACCGAAAAAATCCCAACTTGAATTATTTCCGGCCCAGTACTAAAACTTTACATTAATGAAAACTTCTAAAACTATATTGCAGCAAGTACAAGGAAAAAAATATTTTCATTAAAAACAGAACTTTGTATTTTCTATTTCGTAGAGTGTATAATACGGTGGGTAATTTCTTTAAAGTTATTGTAAAAGTTGGGTTGCACTAATTTCAAAACCAGACTTTCTGCTTTTTTTAAGAATGTATTAAATGCCCTAAGGGTTTTCTTTAACAGAACTGATCTAGTGAGGGTCATTTAATGGTTTTAAGGATTGTCTTAAAAGTACTAACTATTATCTTTGGAGTATCGATGAGTGTTTGAACATTAAATGTAATCACATTGCAAAATCCACAATTTAAAATCTCATTAAGTTAAAAAAATAAACAAAAATTCTCGTATTTTATATACAAAATATTTTAAATAATTTTAAAGGCCCAAATACTTTTGTTAACAATGCAATTAAATCGAACCAATTTTTTATGTGTCTCCTTCACTTGTGATATTTTTTTTTCAGTTCATTTCATTTAAAACCCTTTTACTGTAAACCTCTGGTCAAGGAATATCTTAAAAATAAACTATAATCTATCTACACGAAAGAATCAGTAATCAACATATTAAAAAAAGACATAATAAACTTTAGTTGCAACAACAATTACCTCGCAAACTGGGAATCGAATATCTTTAAGGTGTCTTAATTTATATCCAATTCAATCTCAGTTGGTGGGTAAGTAAAGAGTAATACATACTATTAAATGTCTGAAGGATTCTGAACAAAAGTGTGTGTGTGTGTGTGTGAATTAAATTATAATCTCTCTCAAGAGAACTGAAATTCAAAATCTCTACATATACTTTATATATATATATATAGAAATAGATATGTATAAATTTTGTAACGTCCGGGTCACCAGGGATGTAACGTAGCATGCCTCTTCGTGGTGCACCCTGGGTAACGCTAAATCTGCTATAGTGACTAACGCTCTCTACAAATCTTCTTTTGCGATGCATTTGAATTCAAGTCCCAAACGTCCTTTTAAGGATTTGCAACATTTGAGAGTTCTTCAGTGAAACGATGGTGGTCTTTCTCATGAAAAAAAAACTCAATTGCTGACTATTCTAATCTCTTACGATATTGGTGTATTTATTCTTGTCGAATTAAAACATAACTATGTCTAGGACTCTTCTCGTGCCGCTGCTGTGGCTGAGTTTAGATTATTGACTGGACACATGACTGCCTTTGTGGTCATTTGTATTGTTTCAATCTGACTGACTCTCCCTTTTGTATTTTGTGTGCTTCTGAACAAGTCATGGACGCTTCTCATCTAGACGTGTGCTCTGGACGAGTTTGGACTGTATTGTGAGGAAATATTGGAGAGCTCGTTGCCTAATGACCTGATGGTCAATCGCCTGGCATTTGATAAATAAAATAAATAGTTTGTAAGTTTAAATATACCTCACACGCACACAGGAATTTTTCAAGAGGGAGGAGGATCCACGGTCGAAAGTCCACCATTCTCGTATCCTGCTCCAATACATCCTCCAACATATTTTATGGTTTTGTCGATTTTCGGAAACAGAAAAGAGTAAAAAATTAACTATTGAATAAATAATTGCGTTAATTAATGAAATTAATGAAATTTAACGTACTATGTACATAGAATTATAATCCCCCCGAACAAAAACAACCGCCTCGGGGGCCGGGCCGGTCCGTACCCGAGGATGATATTTTGGTGATAATAAATCTTGTACCAAAAAACCCGATTCATTAATAATCAACCTAACAAGTAATTTGAAATTGGCAAAAGATTTATGACAAAAGTTTCTCCATTTTTCAAAATTCTTGTTTATTTTTACTTAATTATTTACTAATAAGACACATTTCTCACACTAAATCTAGTTAAAATTAGTTTATTGTACTAATTATAATAAAAACTATTAACAATTTCAATTTTTTATGCGAAACTCAACTTCAATCGAAAACTCATATAACTTCCAAAACTTCTATAAATTGGGAATAATTAGTCATGCATTTATTATAATGATCTATCTAAATAACTTTTGAAAATATTTTTTCTTATCAGCGATTATTCTAAGAGGTACTTTATCAAGGTTCTTTTATTATTTTGTTAAAGAGATAGATTTATAAATCCCAAAAACGATATGCTGATTTAAAATGAGGGTTGAGTTGATTACCATGGGGTTTGTTTGAATAAAAAGCGTAAGAAATAATAACAATATTATTAAAAAACATCAGTGTCACATGGATATTACGTAATTTGTGTAAACTAGTGTAAAAAATTTATATTACACTATTTAAATTTATAAAATAGTGTAATGCATTTATGTTACTCTATGTTATACTTATTTTATGTTAAAAATTGTAATATTCACTAGCAACGCCGTTCCTTACGTAGTAATGACGATTCAATCTTGGTCACGATAGAGCCAAGTTGGCATCACTTTTGGCGACCATTTCTGCCACTTGATGATCATGTTGGCGAGTTGGCGACCCTATGGATTCTTTTAGAAATTAGTGGAGAAATCTATACTAATTTCATGATGTATGACCCAAGCGGATCTTTTTCGAAGAATCCGATAGCCTATAAATAGGGAGACGCTCACCGAAACTCAACATCAGGAAAACGTCAAATACAGGCAAGCCTCCCAGACCAGTCATCTACACCAACTGCCGTGAAATACATCGCAGACCGTGGAACACCACTTTCGTCGCTTCCCCCCATCATAGACTGTCAGACATGGGATTGAAGGTTGCTTGCAGCCCGTATGCCCAAAGACCCACCATAAAGTCCCGTAAATCACCGAAACTATATTAGTATTGCTTTGACTAGTGACTAGTAGTCTTTCTTTGACCGTTAAGGCTATTAGTGATTATTTCGGCTGTTGAACGAAAGTGTGCTTGTGAATAATCTCTCACATACTTGTATCTTAGATACTGATAATTGTTTCTGACAAGGGGAGGGCACAATAAAGGAAATTTATTTGGGGTCGAGACTTGGTGTAATAGTTCTAGTCCGTTGAGGTGTTCAATCCTCAATGTATCCACCGAATGATCAATCATTTCGGTGAAAATAACCTTCGAAATTCATGCTTAGCTTGAATACAATTAAGTTTTAATTCCCTCCAGAGACTAAGTAGCGCGGTTGGTATAACTCCTGCTTTCTACGAAGGTGGATCTGGTTCGAATCACGCGATCAACTTTTTTTTTCAATTCATTTAATTTTTTCTTAAAATTAAATAAATTTATTTAAAATAACTTATTTAATATTTTATATAATTATAAAAAAATAATTTAATAATAATAATATTTTTTATAAAGTATTTTATATTATATGTAATATTTTATTCATAGTATATTGCATTTCACATTATAAAACTGTTTGTAAGTAATTTTTATATAAAATATCATTCAATATGTGTTATATATTTTATTATAAATATTATTCATTAATATAAAAATATATTTATAAAATATAATATAAATATTTATATAATTACTGTATTTTTTTATTTTTTTTACTTTATAAAATACAAAAACTTACATAAAATATCATTTAATATGTAATATACCTTTCATAAATAAATTTATAAAATTTAAAAAAAAAATAAGTAAATGTGAATTGAATTAAAGTCATTTTTTTTTTAAATTCATTTAATTAAATAATAAAAATAATAAAATAACATATGTTTTGTTAATATAATAAAAATAACATATGTCTTTTTATGTATTATAAGTTTAATTATTTTATAATTATATAAAACATTTAAAAGGTCCTTTTTAAATAAATTTATTTAATTTTTTACAAAAAATTGAATGAATTGAAAAAAAAAGTTGATCGCGTGACTCGAACCCTATTCGCCGGTGCAGAAAACAGGTGTTCTACCAACCACGCTACTGAATTGCTAGAGGTATTTTAAACGTAATTGTATAAAAACTAAGCTTGCATTTCGAAGGCTATTTTCTCCGAATTGACTGGCCATTCGGCGGAATTACATTGAGGGTTGATCACCCTAAAGGAGTGCTACTATTACGCCAAGTCTCGTCCCAAAATGAATATCCTTAGTCATGTCCTCCCCTTGTGAGTGAGTGCTCTTGAAGGTGTAAAGACCTTCTGGGTTTTATTCTGCTTATTTTGCTGCTGAATCCTAAATTTCAAGGATTGTTTTATCGACAATAAATTCTCATCTCTCTTAAAGAATTGTATTGTTCTTTGTGACTGATCTGCATAAAATCTTCGAACCCCAATCAACGTAACAATATCTATGAAACTTCATCAAACGGTATATAAAATAAAATTATTAATCCGCAGGTAATATTTTTTGCTTACAAACACGAGGAATATTTTGAAAAGGCAAATAATTCTTTTAGAATATCTTAAAAATAGGTATATATAAATTTGTAATATAAAATCGTTCTAAGAATGTATCAATTAAGCTTTAGCTTGGTGTCAGTAGCACAGCTGATGTTATTGACACAGCTATTGCAATGCCGGTTTATCCAATGGCCATTTGGGGTGGGCGCCCAGGGGCTCAGGACCCGGGTAAGTTGAACTAAACCGAATTTTTCGGTTATTAATTTCGATCCGTCAGTGCCAGGGGGTCCGTAGATTTTCTGCCCTCAGGGCTCCAAATGAATTTAAACCGGCACTGGATACCATTACCAAAGACGCAGTAGAAATAACATGAAAGGTAATTGGTAGTGAGCTTTGTAATTCTGAACCACACTGGTGACGAAGCCCCATTTTTTCAAGATCGCAGTAATTGACTGGAAAAACAACCTTCTTTCAGTATCGTTCAGAAAGTCAAGCTGAAAAAAATAACTTTCTTCTTTAGGAAGAGGGTATGCAGCGAAACCCCTTTATGCAAGTCACAAACAACAAAGAACAAGAATAAAAGCCCTTCACGACTGACCCGAATAGGATTTCCTTTCGTCTCAGTCGTCTAAGGCAGTGCTCCGCAACCTTTTTATCGCCGCAGACCGGTCAACATTTGTTAATTTTACCGCGGCCCGCTGAGGGGGTGGATATTAATTGTTTATATTTTAGACTGTTTTGATTTAATAATTTTAATTTAATTGTATTTATAATCGTGACTTCTGAATAAAATACAGCTACACCAAAAAACGAATATAAAGTGATTTAACAAGGAATATTACGTGATTTTCATAAAAAGTAGCCCAAACCTAAGAAAAACTTACCACAGTAAATAAAAGAGAAACAATTTAATGTTTCTTGTGCGGACCGGTAGTATTTGATCCACTGACCGGTACCGGTCCGTGGACCGGGGGTTGCGGAACACTGGTCTAAGGTATGTACGGCGTAGCTGCTGGCTAGTAGGTTGGGGGATCAAATAAACACCCTGTCAAGGTCAACAGCTTGTCACCGAAGGTTCTTTTATGTGATTCCAGAGTTATTTCAAAGCAGTACAAAATTCGAATTCTAAAAAGAAAAAAGAAAAAAAAGATTTAAAATTTTTGAGAAATCTCACAAACAACACTTACTTTAGCGGTGGCGAAGCAGATTATTTTTTTCCCCTGCACGGAAAAACAAGATTATTTTTCTGTTATATTTTGGAAGAAAAAGAGAAAAGAACAAAATACAAGCACTTTTATTTTAAGGAATTTGATAAAAGCAATATGTGGGAATCGAAGATTTTAAGAATACAGAAAAGTATGAAAACAGTTGCCTTGATAAATATCTAACTTCTAATCTTTTATTCTATGAGCAATCTATTTGCAGACAAAAGCTACTCACATAAAACTCGTCTGCTTCACGGATTGACGAATAATATTTTCTTTGTAATATTTATTTTAAAGACACTAGGAGAGAAATGGAGATTTGTGAATCTTACTCCGATTTCTCTCAATTCAACTAATGATCCCCTATAGAATTTAGTTGCTTACAATAACACCATCAAACGTAATGATCAACAAGACAATTTGTTGATGTTTATATTTACGATTGCAACACTCTTGGGGAGATGCTTATTTGAAAATGAAGATAAAGCAAATTTTATTGTGTTGAAGTTAACCCATGTAGTGTGTGATTAATTCTGTCTACCACTTTGTAATTTCATTTCGATGTTAATGCTATTTCTGTGTTGTCAAATTGTGAGTAATTAAAATATTTAAATGTATAAGACATTCTCACAATATTTATCGAATGAAACTAAGGGGTTAAGACAGCGTTTCTCAAGCTGTGGGGCGCGCCACCCTAGGAGGGCGTGATAACTCATCGAGGGCATATTAAAAAATTGAAGAAAAAAAAGATTATTTAAAAAAATTATTAATTTACTCAAAGTAAACAAACAAGATACATACTGACATAATAAAAAATAAAATATACGTTTACACTGATATAATACACTTATAAGTGTATTAGTACAGCACAATTTTTTATAATTAATTTAACAATAATAAATTTATAACGACATTAATAATTCCTAATAAACCCATGGGCTTGTCATATTTTGAATAACATACAAAATTAACACTTATCTTGATAATTTGTACGATTCATAATGAATCCCTTTACTACCATTTAAAAGTTACGTGATTCTCTCCCCAATGCCACCATTTTCTACGTAGGCACGCGTATTTGATATATTGGGGAGGGGACAAAAAAAGGAATGCACATAAGAAAATCCCCTGAAATAAGTAAATCCTTCGCAAACACTGTCAAGGTCTTTGTATTGCATTCCAAAGCCTTTGGAATAATTTTATGGATAGCAGTGCACAAAAAAGATCGTACTTCGGAAAGACACATGTATTTTTTTCCGTGGCAATTAACGCTGAACGAGAGGTTTATATACGCCGGTGGTATTTAAGAGGGTTAAGTCGTATTGTAGTTTTAGCATTAAAGTGTAGTATTATTGTATGGAGAGGGCGCGATGAGAGTTATGATTAGATATTGGGTCTCAAATATTGAAACTTTGAGAAGCACTGGATTAAGATTATGTAAAATAACATTTACATAATTAGCCATATTGTAAACGATATTTAAAACAAAGTAAGAACAAATTGCCCATTTATTTATAAGACTTTAAAAAGGAAGAATTTAAAATTTACACAGAAATGATCAATTTCCAATGATATTGGAAGAAAGTGCACCGGTGCTGCTCTGTTTAGGCCGCTGTTGAGGCTTGATCACTCCTGTAAAAGGCTGCGTTAGGACGACACCGGAATGCTCGAAGGTGTGAGCCTTGTTAGTTCGCAGTAGGTCTGAGTCCCATTGAATATGAAAGTCGTTTGAAGAGAGAGTCCGTTGGAGTGTGCTGGGGCGTCATAGAGTGTTGAAGCGTATAGAAGTGTCTACCTAACGCCTGTGAAGCTCCTTAGCGCATCGGAAGTGTCTGGGTTTCCTCTCTTGGTGTCTATTTAAAGTTGGAATACGTCACGAACAAAAAAGCGAGGCGTGGGGCAGATTCATTTCTGTTTTGAAAATTCAAGTTTACTATTGGATATTGGTCCTAGTTACCGCTCACACGGTTGACTTTAAAGCTGGAGATTGGCGTGGAAACTGCGCCGGTCACTTCTCTGTCGGCTGGATGAAGAGAGATCAAAGATTGACTTGCCTTAGAACATAAGTGTTGGTGTGTCAAGTCTCGGACATTTTCCCCCGTGAAATTTCATGACCGTTGAAATGCCTCTAGTTCTCTAACAGGAAATGTGTTCTTTGGTGTAGACCACCGCAAAAGATTTGGATTATGAAACACTAGCTTATTTTAATTAAATTAGATCATATTACACCACTGGCGTAGACAGTCCTAAGTGGGCCCGATATCAAAATTCATTGGGTTGCCACTTTTTTGGCCTCTTAACATCTTACGAGGTTTTACTTACACATTTTAGGGCCACTAAAGTTTGGGGGTCATTTATCATTGATACGGTTGATACGACGTTAACTACGCACCTGTATGACACTAACAAGACGTACATTTAAAACAGCTATTTTGTTCAGGCTACCTTAAGCTACTCTAAAATGTTATCAAAAATATAAAAATGTCTCTTCAGTAATATACGTTTGTGGGAATATTCCTACATGTAAAGCTTTGAATGGGGAAAAGAAGATTTTTGACATTTTTCAACAATATTTTTTTACTTAAACACAGCATTTCTCAAACTGTGGGGTGCGCCCCCCTGGGGGGCGTAAACGTATGGAAAATAAAAGATTTTAAAAAATAATTAATTTACTAGAATGAATTAAAACAAAATACTTTCAGATATAATAAAAAATGCACTTTAACTCTGATGTAATTTATATATATCATTTGGAGATATTCCGTCATCAAAATTAAAAAAAATTTCAATACCTATATAGATATCTTTGATCCTATAACCAAATAAAAAAAATTATTCGATTTGCTGTAATACCATGATGAAAGATTTTTTATTACGTTTTCTTTTTCAACTTAAAATACTACTAGTTCATAGAAAAAACAAAATCTAAACCCAGAATCGAAAAAAGTAAGGAAGATACAAAATTCATCAATGTTATTATTTGTGAAATGCTATGTATTATAGGTGTCGGCAGCAGAATGTATTTGCTGATCTCTTTGACCTTCTAAGTTATTGGTACAGTTAGTTCTCATTTAGGGAAGTTATAAATAATGTATTTCTCTGTTGTGCTTTTTTCCATGTAAAAGAGTTTTATGATATTTGGAAAACCACAGAGAGCATTTTGAAGGATTACTTAACCAAGATTTATTTTATGAGTATTCTCAAACATATAAAACATAATGAAAAATGTTTTACACAATTTTTTAGCGGTAACATCCATATTATTATTTTGAATACACTTTTAACACGAAACTGGTCGCGCGGGGCACACAGATCACGAAATCGTTAATTCTGGCAAAACTGTTTATTTGTTACCACAGAAAAATTGCAAAGTCTTTGAAAGTAGGCAAGTATACTTTCTCTTAATTAAATTATTTACTGGAATCACAATTTTTATCGTGTACAATAAAAATAATTATAAGATAAAAAATGATTGAGGTGACTCAAGCACCCCGCGTGACCATTAACGTTAGTATTGAGTGTGTGCCTGCTCCCGGGATAAAATATTTTGAAGTCTTCTCGCTTTAAATATTAAAAATAACACAATTATTCTTCATCGGAATTTTATATTATTTTAAATTATTTTGCATTAATTCTAAATTCTAATTCTGTGAGGCTTAAAATTACACACACAGTTCACTTTAAATTAATTATAATATGAGCATTCATTTTAAGATATCATTTTACATTTTCATAAACATTTTCGCACATTTGAGTTTACTCTCCTGACAATTCAACTATTATATGGAGAATGTTTTAGTCGTGCGTAGAGCTGGTCCTTCAGACAGTATACTTTTAATGTATCAGTGCTGCACCAGGTATTTCATAACTAATTTATTAATCCTAAATTAAGGGCAAGTTTAATAAGTATTAGCGACTTCCATTGGCTTGTCTTCCAGAGGAAAGTTTTTCAAAGACGGTTTACGATTAGAAATTGACAATCTGAGTACTTTTTCTATATTTGGCTGAGATCTATATTTTATTTTTAAAGCAGCCACCGCATTTTGCAAACTGTTCCAATTTAAAAATTCGAGGAAGAAAAATAAAATATATATTACTTAAAAGTAACATATATAAAATTTAATACACTTTTCTTAATAGTTTATATGGTTAATAATTAAGATCGCATTGTAGCTTTAGCGTCAAAGTGAATTATTATTGCATTCAATGCATTATTATTGTATAAGTTGGGTGTGATAAAAATTGATTGAAAAGTGGGTCGCCAGTATTTAAAGTTTGAGAAGCACTGCTTTAACATATTAAATTATGGCTCCATTTGGCTTCAGAACCAAAATGACAAGAAATTAAACATATCACAATCGATTACAAATAGACCCAATATAAAATTCTTGTAAAAAAAAGGTATACAAAAGATACACTTTTATAGCAACATTCGAAATGCATTCTATACTATGGGAAAACCATTTAATATATTATAAAGGATGATAGTTAATTTTAAAAAAAATGTGAAAAATGCTTCAATCTGTAAAAATTATATATAATGTCCAGATAAACTATACACATACAAATCCAATCATATTCCATACACATACATATTCAAATACTTTGTAATATTGAGCAATGAAATTTAAAATCTACAGTATATAATTTTTAAATAAAATTATACGTAGCACAGATTAAAAAAAGAAAAAGAAAAACTCTGTTGAACCAAAATTAAGAATAGAAAACCCAAAAGTAAAAATAGAAATAGAGAAACAATATTTACTTTCATAATTATTTATCGCTGCTTAATAATAGCTACAATTTTTTATGATGGCCTGGAGCACTGTCTTTAGAGGTAACGGTGAGAATTATTAAAAAAGAAGATTCGTCTGTAATTACAAGATTATAGAAATGCACACACGATACGACCGAATTTTTGGAGCACAGTAGCGTTATCAAAGATTGTGATGGTGTACACAGGAGTGAGAGATTTGAAGGTACAAACCTTTCTCAGAAACCAATAGTTTTTTTTATTTTTAGCATAAAAATTATGCCTTAAGTGTAAACAAACCTCTCTGTACAAATTGTTTGATTAAGCCACTCGTGTGCTTTCTACTAGAAAACACTCTGTAATATAATTTAAGACATTTTTTTTTTCAAGCGTAGCTGTGGATTGGTACTCTACCATTGCAGACCTAGTGCCTTCCACGGGAGCTGGTATCTCTTTTTCGTGCGGCAACGCATAGGTGGATGCCAATTACCACCATGTAATTTTGATGCCCAGTTTCTTCCCCAGAGGAAGGCATTGGAGCTCTCATGAAGTAAAATCGTAGAAAGAATCTATTTTTGCCAAGAGCACCCAAGCCAACCATGCACTCTAGGGAACTTTAAAGTTCCGTATGACCATATGATAAGGTCACTGTCTATTTTCTGCAACATGAAAATTGACCGACTTTTGCCGGGGTCGAACTCACAAACTTACAAATCTAGCGTACAAGGCCAGTGCCAAACCAACTAAAACACTCAACCTTCTTAATTTAAGACAATCATTTTGTCAGATAAAGTGAGACAGACATAAGGATTTGTAAAATAAGGATAAAACAAGTTTTTTTTTCAAGAAAAAAAGGGAGTCTCTTTTGAACCGTGTAACTTAAAAAAAAACAGTTTAAGAATGCTAAAGAGTTAAGAATTTGCTGGATGTATTATATTTTCTAACTTAAATTGCTGCCAATGTATTCAAAAAGTCACAGTGAATACTAATACTGGGCTATACTTCTGTATAAAAAGGTTGTATATTTGATTTGATTCTAATTGCTTATCACTAAGGGAACATAGGTTTAATTATTCAATAAAACTCCTACAAATTGATATATATATATATATATATATATATATATATATATATATATATATATGTGTGTGTGTGTTGATATATATCACACACAGACCATAAAACCTGAAAAAATACGTGACATGTTTCATAGATTTATTAATCCATCCTGAAATACTTTTTCTATCGAAGACAAAGATGTTGACGGGTCACGTGCCCTGCTCATCCAATCAAACCCTTTTTCTTTGTT
This sequence comes from Trichonephila inaurata madagascariensis, assembly GCA_019973955.1. NCBI lineage: Eukaryota > Metazoa > Arthropoda > Arachnida > Araneae > Nephilidae > Trichonephila > Trichonephila inaurata. The sequence continues at coordinate 87,599 of BMAV01003180.1, forward strand.
ACCTCACCAAACACATATCTCTTTCTTTCTGTGCGTCCTCTTCAAAGATCAGCCTTTGAAGACTGGTCAGATTACCGTCCTCAACTGAAGGATTACGATTATGATTGATGTCTCCATCGTTTGGCGTGTTAGGGAAACAGATTTACCATCCACTCTCGCCAAGAAAAGTTACACTCGCTCAATAACCATCGGAGGTAACAGGAAAAAAAAAGTATCCACCGTAGTAAAGAAAGAAAAAAAATTGCCAAACCACGAAGTGATGTATTACAGAAGTTTTTGGCACAATGTATGCGGGTATTTCGTTGGCTGAAAAGTGAAGGTTCGGTTGTTTGCTGTGGTTTTTATTTTGGGCGTAATAGTTGATGTTTTGTGTGCCTTGATGGCTCGTTATGAGAGTGGACGTCATCAATTTCTATCTTGTGGCATTGGCGACATTTCTTTGGAGAAAAATGCTGACACGCAACTAATGTCAGCCCACTCAAGATGTAATATCCTATTATCGATCCAGATTGGTTATTGATGATTTTGTTTGATTGTGTTTCTCAAGAAACTTTGTGGTAATGATCGCTTATTGGCTGGTTATGCTCTCATTTTTTTCTTTTGATTTATTACACAAATACTTTGAAGCATTTGTCTTGCATTTTCGTTATGGGAAATTTATGTTTTCTTCGAACATGGTTTCTGAAATAATAGGCTTCAGGTACCACATGTTGACAATGAAAAGTAATGATTACAATTGAGTAATTATAGTAATAGTTCTCTGATATTGATTGTGTACTTCAACCATAATATTGACAAAAGAATGTTTGAAAATGAAGATATTGTATTAATCAAATGCTCTAATGTCAAATACATTTTCTGCTGTTAGTCAAGCTAATTGAGAACAAATAATATAAAAAAAAA
>BMAV01003180.1:104434-136511 GCA_019973955.1 Trichonephila inaurata madagascariensis
AAATAAATAAACATATCCTCTGAAATAAGTAAATTCTTCGCAAACACTGTATAGGTCCTCTTAATGCATTCCAAAGCCTTCGGAATAATATTATGGATGGCAGTGCACAGAAAAGATCGTACTTTGGAAAGAAGTGTATATATAAGTCTGGGACAATTGACGCTTTGGATGAGCGAGATGTTAATATATGCTGGTGGCACTTGAGAGGTTAAGGGGACACAGCACGATTCAATTGACAAAAATGGATCAAAAAGTCTAATCTATTTTTTTAACTTGAATTCTCCTTTAAATAGTTTTCTATTACCTCACTAAATTTGAAAGTTCTATGTTTAAAAAGAGCTGAGTTATGATAGCTTTTACGTTCATTTTTATTTACATCCTAATGGCAAATCAAAACTTCAAACTGACTTATCTCAGAAAGATAAAATAGCTAGTTTGTCTTCATTTAAAATGCTAAAGCGTTTTTTTTCTACAGTGCCTAATGCTTTCATATTTTTTCTAACTATTGCTAATAATAGAAGTTACAAAATTTTGCATGCAGTTTTGAATTAAAGGAGCATTTATTTTTTTTAAAAAGTAATTGAATTTAGAATTTATACATTTTTTAAGAAATTTTCAATAAGCATTCATTAAAAGAAGCATTGCATAAATAAAAATCATGTTATCCCAAAATCCATACCAACTTTTATCATACATAGTTTGACATACTTGAAAACCAAATTTCATGTATGTATGTCAGTTTTTGTACGAGGCATTTTAAAATCACTTGATACATTTGAAATGTTTTCCTTAAAAAATCAAATGGTTAGATTTTTATACAGTTTTGAGCACAAAATCTGTTTTGCACAATACCTAAGCAAAGGAGGCAACCAAAAAAATATTGAAAATCATTAAATTAAAAAAAAGTTGTGTAAATCGTACCTGCCCTCTTAAAGTAGTATTGAAGCCTTAGCTTAAAAGTATAGTATTTATTGAATGCAATACAGTGGTGGAGAAGTTGGGCGCGATGAAAATTTTGATCGAATATTGGGTCGCAAATACTTTAAGTTTGAAGAGCACTGTGCAAACTCTGTAGTTTCAATACAAAAATATCTTATATATACTATGAAGCATTTTATCCATTTTGCACAATGTTGACACTTAGCTCTTAATTTAACGACAGACGCACTATATAGTCTATACTTTTAAGACTTTTCTCTAGTATTTTTATAAAATGCTGCAATGTCAAATTATATATAGCACTATTAAAAAAGGGAGAAAAAAATAGCTCCTGTCTAAAACTTAACTCGTTTTGTTTTATAACCCAGTATCATCGCCTGAGCCAGGATTTGTTCCTTCCGCTTACATCCATACGAAACAAGGTCATTTTTTCCTGCGTGATAAAATGCACTTCCTGATAAAACAGTTTACTTTTGAAGTATAAATAAAAAACCCATTTCCCTTAAATGTTTTCCTACCGGAGTTTAAAATCATTACCCATATTTCTCAAATAAATCTCATATGAAATAAGTGGATGCGCTCAGATAGAAAATCCATAGACATCGGTCGGCAGATAACATAAAAATCCACCTTGCATTTCATCCCAACCCATCCCTTCACGACTATAAATAAATAAAAAAAGCCCCAATAATTTTTCACTCTGGGAACCAAGCGAAAAAATAATGCAATTGAAGTGAAATGAAATGAACATCGATAAAATCAACGTTCGGTTGAAACAATCAGAGGTTCTTTTATGCATTATGCATCGGAATCATTTATTTTTACTCAGGGATTTATCCCCGCGTGATTTCTGTAGGGCCGTCGTAAAACGCTTATAAATTTCCCTTCAGTGCAGTGGAGATTCAGTGAACTGGTTCCGTTGCTTAGTTTCGATTCATTGCTCCGAAACGGTTTTCCAGCCAGCTTGAGAGCTGGCAGCGATAAAATCTGCAAACGGACAAATAAAATAAGGTTGCTTGGCTTTTATATTTGGCGATCTCTTTTGTTTACCGCTTTCTGAACACACAAGACAACGTAATAGTTAAGGCACCTTTCTGATCTTATTTGGAGAACAGTTTGAAACCAAGTATTCCACTGATCTTCCTATTTGTCATGGGCAACGCAGGCTTAAATATATTACTTAGAGACATTTTTTTATTAATTTGTATTTAGAATATTGTACCTATTGCAACGGTTCTATCAATTTGTGAAAAAAAAAAGAATATTAAAAGGGATCTCCGAGTTGTTAAGTTAGTCTCGAGAGCTAAAAGAATAATTCTTAGTGCTTTCAAATTTTGTAGCATTATATAAAATAATACAACTTCTGACAGTAAAGTTCGGTGAACGAAGTCAGAACGGCCGATCTGGCAACACTGGTGAAACAAAACGCTGCACATGCGTGGAGGCAGGTGTTGACCATCAGCCCTAACATAGTTTAGCTGAGCGTCGTTGGTGATCCTTTTAAGACATATTTTACAAAGTGTTTGTTTAGTGCATTGGTTCTTAACTGAGAACAGGAAAATGAACGAGTAAAAGATCAATTTAAAGTTTTGTTTTAATCTGAGCAAAACACAAACAGAAACATATTCGATGCTGGTATGCGCTTATGAAGATCAAGAACTATCTATGAAGTGCGTGTACGAGTGGTTTGCCCGTTTTCGAGATGCTAGGAAAGTGTTTCTAACAACCCCCGAAGAGAAAGACCGGTGACTTCCGTCAGTGACGAAAACTTTGATAAAGTGAGTAAATTAATCAAGAAAGATCGTCGATTAACTGTGTGCATGATATCTGGATGATGAATGATGCATGGTACATTGCAATTTTGACCGGTTTCATGAAATGTCTCCGCAGGGTATGACCCCAGTACACGCAACAAGGTTCATAAGCCTTTGTTTGCGATTGTGCTCACCTTCACACAGCCAAAATCGTCAAATAGCTCCTGGCAAAAAAGGGATGGTGGAAATTGAACATCCACCATTTTTTCCATATCTCAATCCTCAAGACATCTTCCATTTCCCACAGCTCTAACTCGCTTTGAAGATAAAAAGATTTGACGATATTCTGACATCCAATGAAACGTGACTAAGCTTTTGAACTCCATTTCAAAAGAAGACATCTTGCAAAGTTTCCAGGACATGTACAGCAGATCTAAGTGGGGCAAAGGTATAGGAAATGACTATTTTGAAGGACAGTAAGAGGTAGTTTTCGTTAATATTTTATTTACGTTATATTACTGGACTATTCACCGAACTTTATTGTCAGAAGTTTGTATAAAAAATAATTTAGGCTAAAAAAAATTTATTTGAATGATTTTGTTGATTGAATTGTACTGTGTAACCTTCATTTCATTGATCCCTAATAGGAATTAAAAAAATCAGTAATGACACGCATACTATTTTATGAAGTATATTATAAGTAAATATTTTTATAGGAATGAAAAAATAATTTAAGTTCAAACTTGATTTTAGCCTACATTATGCAATTTATGCTTTTACCTTTGCTTTGTCGACTAATAATTTAAACTTCCCACACACTAAATACATATTTAAAAGAGACTTATTTAAATTTAATTTCTAAAACATATACTAATAATCTAATGAGAATATAAAAGCAGTTCTTTTTTTCTCAAGCATTTCCATTCAAATTCTATTAAAAGTATTTTCATCTCCTGATGTTTCCTTATTTTCATTCAGGTCACGTGTAAGTACTATTTCATTAGGTAACTGTCTTCCAAAAGGACACAAACGCTTATCAGACAGTGGATTCCGATTATTGCATTTTAGATATAATAACCATTATCCACGTTGCAACTTCAAAAGCAAATGAGTTTAAATTACTAATATCTCAATCACCAAATTGAAACTGTCAAATTTCATAGACGCAATACCTTCATCTAAAATTCTGCTTCTTGTAGTTTCAATTTAATTTCAGATGATAATTCCCTTCTAAATCTTTCAGCCTAAATTACTATCATTTCTGAGTTATTATTTTTTTTACCTTCATTTCTTCCCCAACCATTAAAACTTATGAAAATCGCTTGGTTTTAGAATTTCTGTTCTCCGCGATGGCAATTACGTGTTTTCGAATACATTACGAGTCAATTTGGCTGACATTTCCCATTAAAAATGTAATGACAGCTCCTCAAACCTGGCAACGGAAACGTAGCGGCCATTGTGGAAACGCGTGATGGAAATATCAAATTTTATGAAGGGTTTCACAATGAATGTATATTAAAGAGAGTGGTTATATTTTAACTGTAAATTACGTCGAGAACATTTGCGAAAATGGCGGCGAGAAATTAATTTGCATTCGTAAATCATTTATTCATTCCTAATGCTGTTAATCTCCAATATCATGTTTGGAAATGGGTTTTCCTTTTTTTAAAATTTATATTTTTAAATACAAATCATTTTAACGACGGAATTTCTTCCATTACTCCCATTTGCATTTTAGAATTTTAATGCTAACTATCATGGAATAGTTTAATTTTATTTCTCTCTAAACAGTAATATCCAACTATTACCTAACGATGCATGCATAACTAATTTTTGAATAACTCTTAATTATGTTGAATTATATATTGAAGTGTAACTCTCAACAAATTTGATATAAATATTACACTCTTTCTCTGAGATTACATACATTTATACAGGTCGTCATTACTGCATATTGAATTATGGTTCATTTAATGTATTTGGTATTATTATGATATTTGTATTTTTTAAAGGTCATTGTGAATCGAAAGAAAATACAAAGCATTGTTTCAGATTCATGCATTAATAATTTCTGTGCGTGAACTTTTTGATTAAATGCAGTTGCGGAATAATTATTTTAGTCTCAATAGTTATCAAATGAGATTCATTTTATATATTCAGAAATATTACTACTTAAAAGATATAGAATAAAAGTATGTTTAATATTTAGTTTATGACATTATAAAATTGTATCCATTCTAGTAAAAATGCAATAAAGGGGCTTTGTTGCCTAGTGTAAACCTTAAGGATATTAAAATTATTAAAAATATATAAAATGTATTGTGTAACAGTTTAAATAATTTTAAGACCTTGTATTACAAGATGTAAAAGGGCAACACGATGGAGCTAAAGGCATTAGAATTGATTCGCTTAAGATAATATTCGGTTTCAGTTATAGTAAACATTCTTACAAATTAAAATGTAAGCATTCTTCATTTAATATCAAAACTGTTTGTAACAAATGTTTAAATATTTATGCAAATATTAATTCTCTAAAGATCTGATAGCAGTTATGTGCTTTAGGATTAAGCAAATAGAGAATCACAGGGATTCACGATTCAATAAAAGGTTTGATTTATATTAAGCAATGATAATTATTTAATTCATTAAAAAGTAATCAATAAAAAGGCAACTGCACCTTTGCGACTGCAAATACATTTAAAAGTATTACTTCCAACCCCAAGAGACATTATATATATAGATAATGAAATAATATATGTAGGAACTTCATATGTACTTAGGTAATGAGACATTTTTTAAATTGGTATGTTGTAATTAATTTCCATTTGGGGATTGCATCTATCTTGATTAATACGTGTGTGTTAAATTTGATTACAATCGTTTCTTTAACCCGCCGCTAGGCGCGGGGTGTCTCTCAGATGCATCCCCCATACTTACGTTTGAAAAGGATGTAATCATTTCATCGGTGAATTTTGACATTAAAATATATTTGACATAGAATAATATTTAGAATAGAATCACACAGAAATTGAGATATTTAAACGAAAAAGCATCAAAACGATAATGGTTAGTTATCGCTGTATCATCACTGTTTACATTTTAAGATGCCTTGCAGCAGTCTTCATAAAAAATACTTATAATCTTCAAGGCACATGGAGTTTTCGTATAATATATTACATAATTTTAATAGCATTTTTTATGTCCTCAAAAAAGGGAACAGTACCTTCTTTTCCAAGTTCCAGGTGATGTTTCTCTTGTTCTTTCGTCTTGAATATGGGGCATTGTATATCAAATATCAATACTGAATAAAAACGAACGAGGTATGTGCATGTTTAACTCAGACTACATGTCTTCTCAGGTGCTCTTTCAAAAGTTCGTGACTTAAATTTTCCTTGATATGTGAACGAGATTCTGAGTGATTTTGATTCCCATACAGATATTTTGAGAGTTTATTCCAGCTACATTAAGGATTTTAAAAATTAAAATCACTGGCTAGGCGCACGGAATTCATCAGATGTATCTCTCAACTCCCGAAAAAAAACTATTATACACAAGTTACAAAATAGTTACGAATTATTTTTGTATAAAATTGAAAACTACACTATATTACAAGAAAAAAAAATCAAAATTAACTAAATAGTTCAAAGTCATAAAAAATGATGTTGTTGGGTGCACTGCATCTGTCAGATTCAATGGCCCATGCTGACGGAAATAGGGAGAAATCGCCTTCGTCCTTGACACTGAATCCTAAGGCAAGAGATGAAAGGCAGATAGAAGAAGGAGGAACGTGTTTCAACCCACCGCGTGGAGGCAGCACCGAAACTATTTGTACTATATATCTGAGAGATTCGCGCGCGTAACGGAGGTTTAAATGAAATAGATTTCGTGTATTTTAACAAAAAATATTTCACATTTAAATGTAAGTAATCAATAGTTCCATATTGATTTACAGAAGCATGACACGCGCTTAAGTAAGAGGTAATGATCAGTTGTGAAAGGAATTCTTAATTTTGATTCATGACTATAGAGACGAAGGAAACATTTTACTTGAAGAGAGAATCCTATATTTTTCTTTTCACAATTTTTTTTTTCAAATGGGGCAGTGAATTGGTGTTTAAACCATTGCAGACCTAATACATTTCCCGGGAGCCGGTATGACTTTTGAATGTGATACTACATAGATATACCAAATGCCACGATTCAATTTTTACACCCAGATTCTTTCCCAGAGGGAGGCACCCAAGCTCTGGCATTGTGAAATTGTTCTGGGAATTTAATTTTGATGACAGCACCCAAGCCAAACAGCATCTGTAGGGATCTCAAAGCCTTCGGAATGACTTTATGGATGGCAGTGCACAGAAAAGATCGTACATCCGAAACACGTATATATACGACTGGGACAATGAACGCTTTAGATGAGCGAAACGTTATTCACGCCGGTGGCACATAAGAGGTTAAAGTCGTATATTATTTTTAGCGTCAGAGTACAGTACTAATAAATTCAATACATTGTTATTGTATAGAGGGGGGCCAGGAAAATTATAATTGAATATTGGGTAGCAAATGTTAAAAGCTTGAAAATCATTGATTTAACCCCTTGGTTGCCGTCGGTGTATATATACGTTTCGTTCAACCGGTGTCTTATCTGCCCCTGTCGTATATATACGTTCTTCCGAAATACGATCCTTTTTTTGTGCTGCTATCAGTAAAATTATTTCTAAGGCTTTGGAATGCAATAAGATGACCGTGGCAGTGTTTGCGAAGGAATTTAGAGAAAATTTACTTATTTACATCATTTATTTTACCCGCACTACACAGAATATGTGCGCGTATGTGAAACATTTTGGCACTGGGGAGCAAATAGAGTAACTTTTAATCCACAGTTAAGGCAGCGTTTCTCAAGTGAGCTCCCTTGGAGGGGCGTGATATCCCTAGGAGAATGGTGTGAGCATATTGAAAAGTTGAAAACAAAATATTATTTAAAAAATATATTAATTTATTGAAAGTAAACAAGCAAAATACATTCCGACTTAATAAAAAAAATTTAAAAAATATACATTTACACCAATATAATACACTTATAAATGTATCAGTACAGCACAATGTATTTGATCATTAATTTAACAATTATATATATATATATATATATATATATATATATATATAAGTTAATTATAATAAGTTAACATAATAAGTTATAATATAATAAGTTAAATATAACTTTTAATATAATAAGTCATATATAATACAGTAAGTTAAATATAAGTTAATATTAAGAATATGTTATATAAATACCAGTGACCTCAGGGCAATTTGCATATAAAATTATATGCAAAAATTATCTTGATAATTTGAACGGTCTATAATTAATTTAATTCCCGATAAAAAGTTACGCGATTCGCTCCCGAACGCCACCATTTTGTACATACGCAAACGTATGTTGTATATTGGGGTGGGAGACAGGGAATAAATAAGAAAATCCTCTGAAATAATAAAATCTCTCGAAAACATTATGAAGTTCATTTTATTGCATTCCAAAGAATTCGGAATAACTTTATAGATAGCAGTGCACAGAAAGTATCGCATTTCGGAAAAACGTATATATACTAATGGCGCAATTTACGCACTAGCTGAGCTAAACGTTTATATACGCCAGCGGTACTTAAGAGGTTAATATCGTATTGTAGATTTAGCGTCAAAGTATCGCATTATCGAATTCAATACATTGTTGTTGTATGGAGGGGGGCGTGATGAAAATTATCATTTAATATTGGGTGGTGAGTATTGAAACTTTGAGAAGCTATGGTTTAAGGTGAACTTCTACCTAGGAAAAAAATCAAACAATCTTTGAACATCACAATTTCTCAGATTTAAAAAACAAAATATATTTCCAATAACGTCAAAAACATTTACATAAACTGAGTATTTATTTCCAAAAATGAGTAAAATCAAGCCTTTTAGAGGACTAACCATAACCTGAATTTAATCATAGCTCTTCTCCGCAGTTTAAGGAGGGCTATTCGCTGACAGCTTGACAATATGGAATTTAACCATTTGTTAATGACAGTTATTCTAGCTGTTTGTGTTAACTATAAATTTAGAGCGATTGCAAACTTGTCCAATGGAACCTAACAGCTCAAATTCAAATTACAGTTGTCTTAAACACTGAAATTAATTTTGCGCTAATTAACGTCTGTGTCAATAAATATCTCATTAATTTAACTTACTCCTCGCAGTCTATTACATTAATGCGGTATGGAGTCTCTCATGTTAATAAAACAATAGTGTTGTGCATTCTCCATAGCCATTTTTTTTTAAACATTGTCTTCGCAAAATTTATAATTCATTCATTATTTAAAAACTTAGTGTGTATTTGTTTTAAACTATTATTCAATTTATGCTAAATTGATTTATCAAGAACCCATGCTTCTTATCAAGAAGCTTATTAAAAAGGTCTACCTAAAAATTTCTTAGTATTAATGGACCTTTTTATCCCTCCTTGCAGAGAGGACTACGGAGAAGAAATATTTGTCCTCTTTATAACTAAAATAAAATTGTGTTAAATTTTTTGGAAAAAAAAATCTCGTTTTTTTCTCTTATTGTTTGATATTCAATTAATAAAAGTTATCATCATAATTTTTTGGCATTCTTCTCTTGGAAATTAATTACATTAAAAAAAAAGTTTCTTCATAAATGGCATCTTACCAATGAGTCTCCACTCTCACTTTAAGTCATTATTTAAACTCAAAAAAAGCTCGACTGATATTTCTATTTTTCTAAAACACTAACTGGAGTCTCTGATGTAAATTTAGCATGATAAAATAAGGAAGATTATCTTCTTCGACTTTTTTTATCTACTTTTGTAAGTGACATACGCACAAACATGAACATATTATTGAAATGCACTGCATTGCATTATCGATTGTATTTGTTATCGCGTTCTACACATGGTACAAATTTTTCGACTAATAGATTCTCCATTCATAGTGTTGCATTTTAAATTTACAAGAGTACACACGCATATATATCAGATTGTTCGAAAAGCAACTGAATTTTTTGAGCTGAAAATTAAAGAGAATTGTACCAAATTTTATTGAAATTATCAAATTTTATTTATTCGACGATCTGCCATATTTTATTGAAATATGTATCTTCCTTTCCGGCGCAATATATTTTGTCTTTATTCTGGCAGTATTATGATTATAAGCTCATAAATTTCTTATATGTTTGAAGGGTTCTCTGAAGTAACGCATTCTCACCGTCTAAAATATTTTGTTGAGAAAAGAACAATAAGTTAGGTGTAGAAATACACACATCCTCTCCAAGCTATACATGATTTTCGGAATTACCAAACTTACTTAAGATTTCTCATTATCTTGGTGGGACACGATACCTTTTCTAATTGATGGATTCTGGTTACTATATATGTGTTCGTGTGTGTATATATGTGTCCAATGGCGTAACGGAGAATATTAAGGCTAACCTGAAAAGTTTGGTTTTGTACCCTAAGCAGTACTTGGCATCTGTTAGGCTCCCCCCCACACCCGCTATGCGGGGGTGAACATTACGCCACTGTATGTGTCTGTAGATGTTGGTACCTATGTATGTTTGTGTGTATATATGTGTACGTGTGTGTACGTATGTGTGTGTATGCTTGTGTGTACGTATGTATATGTATGTTGTGTGTGTATATGTGTGTATGTGTATGTTTGTGTGTACGTATGTATATGTATGTTGTGTGTGTATATGTGTGTACGTGTGTATTTGTATGATTGTGTGTGTATACGTATGTATGTTTATGTTTGTGTGTGTGGGTATGTTTGTATAGATGTATTTATACACGTGATTAAAAACACTTGAATTTATATTTTAAACGAAATTATTGATATAATCTTCCACTGGAATCTAAAAGGGTTTATTTTTTATGTTAGAAATCATTAACATGTAATTGTTTTTTACATTTTTTTTTTACAATTTTAACAAGGACAATACAAATTCTGAACTACACATTATTATTTATGTATGACTTTAAGCACGCAAACGCTCCACAATAAGCATTCGCAATTCACAATTAATGTATAAATAAAGTTTTATTAATTTAAGAATAAATTTAATTTCTAGAGCAGGGAGAACAAATGCAGAAACAGACGACAGGTAATCGCATTTTATCCCGTGTAATTAACAAAATACCGCGGCTATCCTTCACCGAAATCTCCCCTGTCATCTAGAAATTACTCAAACATTCCAGTGGCAACGCTTCACCACGCGGGGCGCAGACAATTAAATTTTCATACGGCTCTGATTTTGTAAAAGGTTATCTTTCACGTTATATAATTTATAATTTAATCCGATTGGTCCATAATTAACCTTGGGTGGATATTTAATGATAAGGCTTTATGAGGAATGAAAGTATGTGCTGCGAGTGAACAGGGATTAATATTTTCCAAATATGGAATTAAAATGAAGGCTGGATAATGCTCGAGATCATTTTGAGCGAAGGAGAAATAATTTAGTCAAATTGTGGAATGTCCCGTCATAAGGGACTCGGAACCTGTGATCTTGGCTAATGAAGGGTTCGATTGACGCTCTGTACATACAGGAAGTGTTTTATATTCAATAGTTGTAACACAACGTTTCTCAAATTGTGGGGCACGCCCCCCAAGGGGATGTGATGACTCTACGAGAGGGGTGCGAGCATATTGAAAAGTCAAAAGCAAAGGATTATTTAAAAAAATTATTAACTTACTGAAAGTAAACAAACAAAATACATTCTGGCATAATAAAAAAACAAAATTAATATTTACACTGATTTAATACAGTTACAAATCTATCAGTACTGGACAATGTATTTTTTTTATAATTAAATTAAAAATACTAAATTAAGAACAAGTTTAATAATTGTCAGTGACCCCATGGGGTATTCAAACATAAAATTATACACAGAAATGAACAATTATCTCGATAATTTGTACGGTTTACAAATAAATCGTTAACTGCTGATTAAGAGTTAAGTGAATCGCTCCCCAATGCCTCCGTTTTCCCCATAGGAGCATGTATGTGACGTATTGGAAGGAGGGGGGGGGGAAGAAAAGGAATAAATAATGTAATCTTCTGATATAAGTAAATCCTTCGCAAACACTGTCAATGTCCTTTTATTGCATTCCAAAGTCTTCGGAATAATTTAATGGATATCAGTCACAGAAAAAATCAACTCAATTATCAAGAAAGTGAAGTCTCTGACCGAAAAGGCAAATCCACCGACTCAAGGATTCATTGCATCGAAACTCGGAATGTCTTCCGACACTATTATTAAAAAAAATGAATGAAGATGTTAAGTTAAAAAATAAGCTTAAGCCTTAAGTCCGTCTCCTTTTTTAAAATATATTGTAGAAATAAAAGCAAATTGTAGAAAATTATATAAAAAATCGCCTAGCTCCTGAAAAATGGAAATTTGCGGTAATAATCGATGAGGTGCGAGTATATATATATATTTAAGTGACTGTATAAAAAAGGATCAATTTTCAATTGCCCAACTGACAAGAATGACTGTACAAAATAGCTTCGTCCATGTACAGTAAAGTTTCCAAAGAAATTCATGATAGTTGAAGGATTTTCTGACAACGACAAATTAAAAATCAAAAAAGTCTCAAATAAAGCCACAATTAATTCTCTCTACTATAAGCAGAATATTTAAGAAACAATTTTTGATGAAAAAATTCCAACTTTATATGGAAAAGACATAGATAAAGTTCAGCTTCATATTATTAAAGACTAGTCACAAGTCTACGTCAACTGTCGCTTATTTAGCAAAGAAAGAATCTGAAACGCAGGAATAAAATATATCCCATTTGATGAAATACATGTACATTTACCCTACGCTTCTACAATGGACTTTTGTGCTTTCAATTTATTAAGACGAACCTCAGGAAAATGGCATCCAAGAATACTGAACGGACTTTGAAAAACGGTTCAAGAGGAATGGATTAAAATTTGTATGGCAGTACTACGAAAAAGTTTACTTTCGTGAAACAATTGAGCTAGAACTACTGTCGAGAATCATGGCTATGAGATAGAAGCAAATTACCACAAATAATATGGCATTTATTGATAAAAACTATCGAAATCGTTTCCATAAAGTTCGAACGACCTTCCGTATTAAAACATGATTGTTACAGCTAATGGCGTGGAGAATCTATGGTTTAGAGTTAGGGTGCCCCCACCTCATAAGCCTATGGTGACGGATTCGTTAGATTTTCTAGATATGAAAATCGTAATCATATGATTATGTAGCATGTAAAAGATGCCTTGAGTCTCAATTCGGCTCTGGTACTCTCAGCAAAATTCAATCACTGCAATATTTAACATTCAACAAGAGCTTGAATTAAATAAATCCAAGAGTTAAAAATTTGTTTGAGGGAGCCTCCACTACATGGGGCCACCAATGAAATGGCTGTCACACTTAAGGCTTGCCGTGTCTGCAAAGGCTAATCTGCCAAAACGCAGCTTATATGAAAGTAAAAAATATTATGTTTCGTATTCTTACAATAGTGCAAAGTACACCAAAACTACTTCGATATTAAATTTAAAAATCGAAAAGGATTTTCACTTAAATTATTCAAGGGGAGCGTAACATTATTACTTATAGATTTAACGTATTAAATAAAATTTCTTTCGGCCTTTCCATGTTTACGATTTACCTTCCAAGCAGACACAATAAACTATTTCCCCTTAAGTGCCGATCAACCGATCAAAAGTAACAGAATTCGTTCCCCAGGGCCGTCGATTTTCATATAGGTGTCCGTATGTGGTGTACTGGGCTGCATACCGGCGGAAATCGCGGTTTGCGCAAATTTTGCTACATTTACGTTGCCCGTGGAAATTGTGAGATGTGCAGCGAGAGATATATAAAACATTCTTCATATAATGCAGACCAGGGGCGTAGCTAAAGCCGTATCACACACAGTGATACGGGACCCCCATACTTCAGGGGCCCCAAAGTGTGTATGCAAAATATTGTAAAATGTTAAGGGGTTCCAGAAAAAGTTCTCCAGTGAACTTTGGTATAGGGCCCACTCAGGACAACCAACGCCAGTGATGCAGACTTTACTTGTAAAAAAAACAAACGTTTAGGGGTTTTCGTGTTCCATAAGTATGAAATAAGAAATAGTGGGAAATCTTTAAAGCTGAAAATGAAAATATAATGCTTCCCTTTTAGTATTTTGTTAAGTAATATGTAATAAAAAATGTGCCTTTTCTTGGAAAATTTTGGGCAAAATTTGACAGCTTAAGGGGTTAAATAATAGGTTCTCAACGTGGGAGATAACGCCCCCTTGTAGACGTTTGAAGCTTTCAGAGGAACAGTAAAATGCACAGAGAAAATTAAGGGGCGTTGAGTTGGCACGGAGAGGCTTCCACTAATTAACCAAATATAGTCTAAAAAGTACTAAAAAAACAAGCTGATTATATACTCAAAAGTAAACTTTAATACTGGTTACTGTATGTTGCTTGTGCATGCATTTAAATCATTTCTATCATGTGCACGAAAATTCGGTAGTTGGGTAAGTGGATGAAAAACTTAAAAATTACTTTACATTTATACCTACATTACATTGATATAGTAAATTTTAATTTCTTTAGTGCATACGTGTTGTCTTTGTCTGTAAGCAGTAGGAAAAAATGTTTCGTCCATAGCATTTCATTACGTATATTATCCAAGAAATATAATTAAATATTGTAACCAGGAATTGACGTGTGATTCTGTGAAGGCTGAAACTGTCAATTTAATTTTATTTATTTATTTATTTTTTGAAAGCAATAATTTATTGTGAATTACTTCATATCATCAAAACCTTTTAAAATCCAACATGTAAGCCAAAACTTTTATTCCACTCTTTTAAATAAAGAAGAAATTCAATAGCGTTTCAATTACAACAATATCCTATCTAAAACTAAAATATATATTACACATTTAAATATATTTGTGGCAATAGCTATTTAAGATTCGCAAATAAAAAAAAAGTTGGGGTTTTTAAAAAAAAAAATTAAATTAAAAAAATATGTTCTATTAGTAATATAATATTATTTTAAAATTTATTATTGTTTTACCCATGGTTTATGTACGCTCTTATTTCTCTTGAGTGCAAGGAGTGGCGGTATCGAAATATTCACTAGAAAAGAGGGCTTCAGTTCAAAAAAGGTTGGGAAACTACGAGTTGAACGAATACAATTATTATGTGTATTTTTAATCATTGAGTGGATACTTGCATTGAAAATATTATTTATACAGATATCATTTTCAATATTAAGGGTATTATAAGGATTATATAAGCACAACTATTAAGAGGTCATTATTATCATGTAATTCGTGATGTAGGTCTCGAAATACAGTACTGCGTCTTCAGCGTGGCCATGCATCTTAGAATGCATATAAGTGATTATACAGAACAATCATGGCATCTGACCACGTAAATCATTACGAGGAATCATTTATGATTAATGGATTCGTCAGAGCTCTGTTGATAGCCAGGAATCAACAGTGGAACCGTAATTACGGCCTGAACCACTCAGAGATTGAATTGCAAGGATAACTCCTATCATTACCCAACACATTAATGGAGAATTTGCCGCCTTAATGCCGAATGGGAATCACGAAGGACGGCTTTAGGTTGAAATCAAAGTGTGTAGGACACACACATTCTTTTCATTAAAAACTGTTTTTCTCATTTTTGTTACACTAAATATTCAGTTATATGAATTAATACAATTCCGTTAAATCGTGCATTGTTATGTATGTATTATTATGTGATATCTAGGTAATTATTATACATGTGCATAGCATTGACACATAATGATGTGAACCTGTAATTGAAATAAAAATATTTCTTAATGGTTTTTTTCTTTAGAGTTAAATGTAAGACGATTGCATTTCCTAAAATTCAGAAATAACATACAGCATAACAAAAATACTTGCCGTTACCCACCTGCTTCCCTGGATATTTCAGGCTTATGTATGACTATACACCAGTGCTTCTAAAACTTTCAATATTTGCGACCCAATATTCAATTATAATCTTCTTTGTTCCCCCCCTCCATGAAATAACGATATTTTAAATCCAATAATACTATACTTTAATGCTAAAGCTAAAAAAAGAAATTTTCTTCTTAAGTGTCACCAGCGTATATAAGCATCTCGCTCAACCAAAGCTTTAATTTCACCAGATGTGTATATACGTCTTTCCGAAGTACTATCTTTTCTGTGCTGTGCATACATATATTTATTCCTAAAGCTTCGAAATGCAATAAAAAGACCTTGGCAGTGTTCGCGAAGGATTTACTTATGTATTCCTTTTCTTCCCTCCCCTCCCCTCCCCAATAAATACATGTGTCTACATGGAAAACGGGGTAATTTAGGATCGAATAACTTAAACTTTAATCGACAGTTAAGGGATTTATTATAAACCTGAAAAGTTATCAAGATCAGTATTAATTTTTGTATGTAATTTTATACATGACAAGCCCATAGGGTCACTAGTAATTAATAAACTTGTTCTTAACTTAATATTCTTAAATAAATTATAAAATACATTGTGCAAAACTGATGCATTTATAATTTTATTACATCAGTGTAAATGTGTATTTTATTTTTTACTATACCAAAATATATTTTGTTTGTTAACCTTTGTAAATTAATAATTTTTATAAATAACTTTTTGTTTACGACTTTTCAATATGATCGCGACCCCTTCGTAGAGTTAGTATGCCCCCTAGGGGGGCGAGCCCCACAGTTTGAGAAACGCTGCTATACTCATTCAGGAAAATTAATTCATTACCAAAACAAAATTTTATTTCCTTCTAACATTTATTTTCCCACTGTACATATACGAGTATAAAATTAAACAACATTCTCTGAAAGGATCATCAGAACATCAGATTCCAATCCCATCTCCTTTCCTTTTATGGACATAGGCCATACTTTCTCACATTTTAGCCTCAATTCAAAACTTGTACTGAAAATGGATGATTTAGCAGTTATGGAAATAAATAACCAATCCAAATAAAAGTCGGATCCTTTGGCGCTCGTTTGATTTTCAGTGAAGATGTTGAAAGCTGTCTTGTAAGGGTACCAGGACATGCTCGAAAGAGTAAAATGCCAAAAATAAAACTCTTTGTTTATGAGACATAGTACATCTTAAAAACTTCCAATATAACTTAGACTTTTTTGTGATCCTAATAAAGATATGTTAATCATTCTGCAATAATACAAAAAAAAAAAATTATTTAATTTTTTTTTTTTCCTGTTTAATTCAAGTTGGGAATAATTTATGAGATCTCATAATACATGCTTATGTTTAGGTACCATTTTTTAAAAAAAAAAATGTCACTTAAATACGTAAAATAATTTTTGCACATATATAAAAAAATACACAAAATATAGGGAATCTGTTTTTTTAGTAAAATATTGAGATGGTTTCTTAAAAAAATTATAAAACTTTGGAATTTTGAACATTTCTATTTTTCATACATTAAACTGTTTTTTTTTTTTTAAAAAAAACAAAACTGTGTATTACTTCGACTAAGAAAAAATAGGTTCACTATATGAACCAGAATTTTGTACAGAAGTATAAAAAATGTGCAACTGTATAGTGCAATATTTTTTTAAAGTGTGTGAGGGATTCTTATCTTTCTTTTGTCCGCCTAGAGGTGTGGAAGGAAGGGAAGAAACACTATCCATAATCAAAAACAATCTATTTATTGATCTCACAAAATAGCAACACTGATTCAATTAATGTGAACGCGAACAAATGTTCTCAATATAACAAAATGTTGATTAATAGCTAGATGCACGAATTATAAGCAGACTATCAATATCGATCCCCTTATTACAGGATCACAAATCTACTATCCCAATTAATTTAACACTAATTCAACTGTAGTGATAAATAGTCACATTAATTCTTTCCTCTATCAAATATTTGAAATATTCTATAAAATGTTATATTACCTGACAGTAGCAATCTATTCTATTTCATCACGATCTCTCTCCTTCTCATTGCTAGCTCGAACACCTAGACTATATACATTAGACTTAATTTTAATATATCACGGTTTATTCTTCAGAAGGGTTTGTTGTGAATAAATGTGAATTGATAGCCCAAAGATTTCCCAAGAGGATTAAAATAAGGTACGTGGATAGATCAGTCACAAGTGTACCTAAATGCAAAAAAAATTATGCTTTCTAGAAAAAGTTAAAAAACTAAACATTTAACATTTTTAACAGTTACTTTTTTTCATATTTTAAGGTTATTTTATCAACGAACGTATAAGCAATACACATTTTTAGATTCAAACAAATATGCGCTATATTTTAATACTAAAATTGAAAAATCGACTTTTTGAATGCGTATAATGTTCTGGTTCCTTTAATGAATGAACGAAAAACTATTTCCAGAAAAAGCCCCCATGCATCCTTCGAATCGTTGCGTATATATTTCTTAAGTTATTGATGTATCTGTCTTAGCATTCAACTTTCGATTTTAACAGCCTTCTCTTGATTTTTACATGTTCTAAACTGGCTCTATTCATTCACGGCATCTTCCTTTGAAGAGGTTTCCTGATATGACAAATGTCTGAGCAATGTTAGTAATAATGTACATGCTTTTTCATGGAAAAATAATTTTTTTGTGTAAAACAGTTTTTTTATATGAGTTTTCCACAACGGTACTTAAGGCCGTATCACACGTACACGTTTCAAGCAATTTTTCGTTCAATTCGTGCAATTTTTACTCAGTTGCCATAGCAACCGCATTAGAACAATTTTTTGCTAGCGAGCTCAAGAAGTTGTTCCAAATAAAATTGCTTGAAATTCCAGCCAATGGGATTCTTCGGCGCCCTACGTCATAAACAAGATGGCGGCTCCGGTTTCGTCTAACACTTCAGATATGCCGTATAATATTTTAATGGTGTATAATATTTTAACGGCGTATAATATTTTAAATAGAATGGTGCTCTATTTTTAGTTTACACCCATCAACAATTGCGCAAGCGAAATGAAAGAAATAATTTTGGATGTTCATTTTACGAAGCAGAAAAATCGGCGAATAATTTTTCAATGTGGAGATAGAGCGCGGCTGATGTCAGAGCGTGTCGTTTTGCTTACGGCAACCCTTCCCCCTCAGATTCGGCCAAAAACAGGACGAAAAAATTGCATGAAAAATATACGTGTGATACGGCCTTTAGTTTCCGGACACGCCTCTTGTCAATAGTTGTGTTTTGAACTGAAATCATTCCTAAACGCTTACAATCAACTATACAGCGCACATAATTTTCTTCTTTTTTAAATTGCTTTAAGTACAACCGTAAACAACATCACTCATGCAATGGATCCATCTACTAAAGAAGCACATCATCAGTTCCTCCACTTAAAATTGCTCAGCGGGGTTTTATCAATATGACGATAGTGTGGAATGAGAAAGGATGGTACTCATCAAAGAGAAATTGTTTCGAAATGAACTTAATGGGGCATCTCATAAAATAATTACAAGCCAATCATATTTAAATTAGAGCAATTACAGTTTGTATCCCATAACACTCACACATATGAGTACATCTCAAGATAGCAAAAGACACAAGCAAAATAAAATATTACTCATTGAACTTTAACCGAGGAAGACCATTTTTCCTATTGTACATCATGTTCAGCACAAGAAAACCGAACATCCCCCCGAAATGCCTGCGGATTAATGAAATCCTGCATGCAACCTTCAAAAATAAATACAATCCGATGGTGTAATTATTTTCCCCCTCGCAATTATTTTGGCGTATCTCTACGCTCGTATCTCTCGAACGCCATCGCGAACTCAGGGTTCGCTGAATATCGGGAAACACTTGCGCAATTCGCGGTGGATATACGTCGTTGTTTGAGCGTTCTTACTGGGTTTTAATGTAGAAAATTCTTACAATTAAGGCCTTTTCGAATTAATACGGAAATGAGTGATATTGATAAGAAGTTTCGGTAATTAGCGTTAAATTTTATCTTAAAATAGTGTAAATAATTTATAACTGGATGTTTAATACATCTGTTGCATTTATTCTATATCTGTTGCATTAACTCTATCTGTTGCATTTATTCCATGATAGAGATTATAACATTCACAAACAATGCCGTCCCTTCCATTATAGTGGCATTTCGATGGAAACCTGGTGAAATATTGAAGATGCAACCAAGTTTGTATCCACTTTCGCTGATTTGGTGACCCAATCGATGTTTCTCGAAAAGACTGGAGAAGTCTCTGAATTCATAAAGCAGAATTTTTGAAAAAGCAGTGGAAGGTAGCCACTCAAACTGTAAATCGCAATCGATTTCTAAAACTGAGAGTTTAAGAATAGCTTTTATCATTACGAACCTGCATTTCTGTAGAAAGTGTGAGAGCCTTCTAGAACTTATTGTACGAATTTAACTGCTGCCTACCCTACATTTGGAAGAATTGTTTTCAACAATAAATTTCCTCGCTCATGAAAAACTGATTTCTTCTTTGGGAGTGATAGCATAGAATCTACGAAACCCGATTCACACAAAAATATTTAAATAATCATACTTTATAGCAGAGAGGGTATTAAGTCGATCGCGATCGAATAGTGAACCACCAAGGCATTTTGAGGTGACCGCCTTTACTGAAACCTAAGATGCGCATACTATATAAAAGAAACATATTTATGGAACATCGACCCCCTCTAGACTAGAGAATTGGATTTTCACACAAACGATGTGATTGTATTTACTTAAATAAATGATTCAATAAAAGTGTAGAGGACACTTGTACCTCCATAGGAAGCGAACGATCGCGCTTAATATGTTCGTTGCCGCTGTAGGGTGAAAAAAGCGATTACTGCGATGCCAGCCGATGAAATGAATTTTTCCCCACACGCCGGCTGAAGGGGAGAATAAATGTTGTTGCTCATTTCTTCCCGCGATAACACGGGATTGTTATTTAGGTACCATCTTACATCCCGCAGTACCACGGGATTGGGTTCTTGAGTTGATGTCATGTCTCGCGATGGCGCGGGAATCCACAGCCAGCAAATGTAAGTACATACGTCGATTTCAGATTTCTTAGTTCACGTAAGTTCTCTACTCGCTGCCTTGAATACGTCCACGTTCCACTGTCTAGCAGTTCCTTATAGTTATTTAAGCATTCAACTTGACAGTTTTATGTTACTTGTGTTCTTATAGCAAAAATAGTAATCTGTCATATTTTGAAAATTAGGTACAGTTTGAAAAACAGTGTTAAGAAAAGGAAATATAAAATTTTAGTTCCGAATGGCCACATCAACGCTACTAGGTGGGCCACAACACTTTAAAAACAGTAGAATAGCTCGTACTCTGGAACAGTCCGCCCACCCTTGCTTTATTGTTTAAGCCAGTGGTTCTCAAACTTTCAATCTTTGTGACCCAATTTTCAATCATAATTTTTATGGCTCCCCCCTCCATACAATATAATAGTGTATTGAATTCAGTAATTCTTTTTGACGCTATAACTACAATACAACTTTAATTATAAACTGCACAAATTATCAAGATAAGTATTAAATTTTGCATACAATTTTGTATATGACAAGCTCATGGAGGCAATAGTAATTATATTAAACTAGTTCATAACTTAGTATTAATGAATTAATGACCAAATACATTGTGCAGTACTGATACATTTATAAGTATATTATGTATTTATAATTACATTTATAAGTATTATATCATTGTAAATGTATATTTTTTATTATCTCAGAATGTATTTTGTTTTAATTCCTTTCAGTATTTTTTTTAAATACTTTATTGTTGACTTCTCGATATGCTCGTGCCCTCCCCGGTAGGATTATTACGGCCATCAAGGGGGGCGCACCCCACAGTTTGAGAAACGCTGGTTTAAGCTGTGACAAAGTACTAGGTTCAAAGTATAAGAGGAGATACTTTCAATCAATAAAAATAAGCATAATGTTATCTTAAGTGTCCAATCGCTAACAGTAAATTTACTTGTCTCTCATTCAGGAAAAAGATATATTAAATATTTGCGTGACATTTCATGTCTAAATCTTTCGCTGGAGGATAAATAAAAGTTTTTATGAAGAGAACATATATTAAATAATTTCATTTCCTTTATTTGGTTTAACCCTTAACTTAACAATTTTTTGAATTTCTATAAAGAAATTATATCAGCTAGTTCTCAAGTAATAATAAAAGTGAAAAATATGAAAAAAAATTAAGCAGTTTTAAATTCAATTTTAGTCATTTTTCGTTTGTTGCAGAAGTGCAACATTTCACAGTAGTGCTGTAAATTACAGTCTTTTTATATGAGTATTTTATTATTCATCATAAAATGTTTAAATTTCTTACCTGGTAATTTATATTTCGTCAATAAACAAGAGGAAGTATAAAATATAATGATTTCTTTTTATAGCAAAAACACAGTTCTTGAGGCATCAGAAATTTTCATAATTGTTTTGATTTCTGGAAAAAATGTACTTCAATACATGATTTGTCGGTAATTAAAAAAAATATTGAGTCTGTTAAATTAAAATAAATCATATGTTGCAGAAATGTAACAGTGTATTCTAGAGTATTTTTAACTAGTCTAGAGGTCGTACAAAACCAGATTGAATGGATGTAAAATGCTAATTTAATTAAGGTTTGTTATAATAAAACATTTCATACTTAAGAAAGCAATGCAAGGCATTTCATGAGTCACAATAGATCACAGACACTTGTCAGCATGCACTAGAGATAAACTAAAAAAATGTATGCAGAAAAACAGCAGATAAATGGCACTGTAAGTCGTTATATTGTATATAATACTATAAAACAACACGACGGCTGTTGGCGATGGGCCTTGTAATATTGTCCCATGCAAAAATGACGAGGGCGTCTCTTGAGCTGGCACCAGACTCTCCAAACCACCACAATCGGAGGACTTAAAGAACATAAAGCTTTGTAAGATTGATTGAATCAAAATAGTTCAGGGGCGCACACAGGAATTTTTCCAGGGTCGAGAGTCTACCATTCTTTTATCATATCCCAATACACCCACAAGCATATTCTTTTGATTTTGTCGATTGTCAGGAACGAAACACAATAAAAAATATCCTATTGAACACATATTTAGCGTTAATTAATAAATTTAATTATTAATAACAAATACTTAATTAAACTGTATGTGCTATATAAATAGGATTATAATCAATCGAAAAAAAACCTAGGGCTGTGGGGGTCAGGACCCGGGGGTCTCTCCCCCTTGTGTCGCCACTGATGTAGACACTTTAAAAAGAAAAGCATTTTCGCTTGTGTTGCAATACTATTAACCATGGATTAAAAAATTTATAAATATTTTACTTGCAAAACGTTTATACATTACTTCAGCGAAAGATCAATAACATTAAATCCAGATATTAAATATAGATAGTTATTAAAGCAACTAAATATGAAAACTAATTCACACAGCTTAAAAAATCCCGAAATGTCTTGCCTGTGTCCCATTAAAAGCAAAAATGAAGTTCTTAGAACAGATTACGGATATAATTGCAGCTTTTAACTATTTTTTGAGCTTATTAACAACGAGATTTCTTTCTTTTAAAAGGGAAAAATAAGATAACATGCGAGTAATTAATCTTTGATAGATAATAATACACCCGAAATAAATTGGTCGCATCGTGTTCTTTTTCTCAAGTACCATGTCGTTGCTTTGAATAATTTATTATTGAAACGTTTAATGTGAAGGGACCCGATTCTGTGAATTGGTTGAGATTATACATTACTCCTCTATTATGATATGAAAGTAAAAAATCATCGCGCCGTTACGACTGGTTAGCGAATAAAAATAGTATGAGATTAAAATAGAAATAGTTAATCATGATACCCAGTCAAGCATTGGCTACTTTTATTAGCGCGTGTTAAATAGGCATTTTTTCTCTTCAATAAAATAAAAAAGAGTTAAAAAATCGTAACTTGTAATTTGCCTAAGACTAGCACTCTCGTGTCTGTAAGTAATGATTTAACAGTAATGTGTTAATAACACTAACTTTCTTCGTTGTATAATTTTATAATGAATGTATTTTTCACTCCTCTTTGTTGATACAATTCTTTTAATTCGTCGAATTACTATTATAACATTAAAAAAGTTTCTTTGTGGTTTTACTGTCATGCTTTTAAGTTCTCAAGAAAAAAAAAGAATAATCCATTCAAGTACTCATTATTTTTTTGTTTTTGCTTTACTTTATAAATGGTTCGCTGAAGTATTGCATTATTTTTTTATTACGCGAAAAAAATAACGATGGACTTCCTGATGTTTTTTCCATTGCTGAATGCCCAAACACTTTTTACAGTTCAGAATTTTCGAAGAAGGTATTTTAATACTTAGTTATGAATTTAGAACGACATTTTATAGGCGACCACTGACATATAAGGATAAAACGTGAACAAAACCTCAAACGCATATGGACTCACAAAGACAAAAACGATCTTTTTCGGTCTTGACATCTCAGCCTTTACAGCTTCTTCAATCAAATGCTTTGATAATCATGTGATTTCCGTTAATGTATACCTTAGGTCAGCGTTTCTCAAATTGTGGGGCATGCCCCCCTTGAAGGGGTGATAACTTTAAAAGGGGCGAGAGCATATCAAAAAGTTAAAAATAAAAGATTTAATAAATTTATTGAAAGTGACTGAATGAATATTAACGTCACACTGTTCAGCTACACGAGGGCTTTTGGTGACGAACCTCGTAATTTTGAACCATGGTCAAGTGACGAGTACGACACCTGAGCTAGCACCCCTCCCTTTCCTAACTACCACACCACATCAGCGGAATAACGTTTGAGCTCTCGACAGATTTAACGTGCATTGCGCCCCTACACAGCGGGTCTTAAGTGGTACTGAGCTCGAACTTGTGACTAGCCAGTCACGATCCAATACCTTGACCTCTCGGCTACCGTGGTCACGCAAATTTACTGAAAGGAATAAAAACAAAATACATTCTTACGTAATAAAAGAAGTGAAATACTCATTTGCATTGATATAATATTTTTATAAACGCATCTGTTCTGCATAATGTATCTCATAATTAATTTATCAATACTAAGTTAAGAACAAGATTAATAATTACTAATAACTCCCATGGGCTTGTCATATTCAAAATTGTACACAAAATTTAATACTTATCTTGATAATTTGTACGGTTTATAATTAAAGTCATATTGTAGCTCTAGCATGTAGCTTTTAGTGCGTGAAATTTGAAATCAATACATTATTATCGTATGGAGGGCGGCGCGATGATAATTATGATTGAAAATTGGATCACAAATATTGAAAATTTGAGAAGCACTACCTTAAGTTTTCAACTTAAGGTATCACTTTAAGTTATCAAAAAAAATAGTAATATGAATGCTATTGGTCATTTTAAGTTATCAAAGAAAAACCAAAGTAATATGAATGTCATTAGTCATTTTAAATTGTTCAAATGTAAAGAATGTAACGAGATTTTCATTACTCATTTAAAAGTTTTCTAAGTGTGAATAATGTAACTTGAATGTCATTATAGTCATCTTTACTTCTTCAAGAGTAAATAATGTATTGTGAACATCATAAGTGGTTTGAAATTGTACAAGAAAAAAAAAAGAACGTAATGTGAGTTGCATAAGTCATTTTATGTTTTCCAAGTATAAATAAATAAATACTGTAAAGTGAATATCGTGTACAAGAGCTAAGATCATTAGATTTTATTAGATATCGAGAATAAAGAACAATGCAACTCGCATCAACACATCTAAGAAACATTGGAGACTATACTTCATTGTTTCTTTCTTATAATATTTATTCTTTGTAATCATCTACAAAATTCGATTCTGACAAACAAGACTCTACTTAGCTAGAGAAAGTGCAGGACTTAATAACTCTTTTTCTAAGCGAAGCTTTTTATAAGAAGTGCCATTTTTAAGGCCGCTTATTTTCTCGGTATAAAATTTCGCAGATTTTATGAGATTCTCTGCATTTTCTCAACTCAGTAGACGCTGGCCTTCCTTGTAAAACCCAGGCACATCGTTTTTATTTTAAAGCAGATTTTCGCTACCTCATTATCTCTGGCACCATGTCTTCTGCGCTTTCTTTTATATAAATAAGAATTATTTTTTACGGCGAAAGTATATCTGAAAGAATGCTCCTCTGTTAAGATTAAATGATGTTCCAAAAAGCATATTTTTTTTTATTATTATTATTTCTTTTTCGCCAAACAAGTAAACAAAAAGTCCAGGAAAAGAAATTTTAAATCCTTCATGGTTCCAACCATCCAGAATACAGCAAGGTTTGCTTTTAAGGTAAAATACTTTAACAACAATGAAAAAAAATAAATAAAAGTAAATAAAAATAATTTATTCTAAACTTTTGTATTTATTTTCGTTCTGTTTTTACTCACGCGCAATCTTTCTTCTCGCTTTATTATTACGTTTTTCTTTTCTTCTTTGCTTGCCGGAACTTTGACATGACGCAGATCTAAAACTATTTTTTCTTTCTTTTTAAACTTTTATACATTAACTAAAAACATAAGTTTAGTTCCACCTTTACATTTTAATGCATAGTCCCGTAAGTTTAATGGCCTTTTATTCCAGTTTTTCTCGTCGTTTTTTTCTTTCTGTTTTCTTGGAAACTTCTTTTCGTATTTCCTGAGGAATATAAACAGCATATGACGTTAACGTATGAATATATTTTGAGCCCTGAAGCTGCTAGATGTAGGTCAGGAAATTCTTGGTAGCGGAGAACTAAGTCTCGCGCTGTTTTGAATCAGTAAAAGTGCCAATAAAAATATTCCAGAGTCAATAAAGCTCAAAGATTCATCTTATAAGTTGTGGTAATGTTTTTTGAAGATTTCTTTTGATTTAATTTTGTTTTCTGGCAATAATGATGCGGGACATACGTCACATCTGGATTTCGTGAAGCACATATGAAAACCTTAAATCATCTGGTCAGTTTCTTGATCATAAAGAAGTTTTCTTTTTCAAAATAGATACAAAGTTTTTGAATGTTTCGAAAAAAGTTATATGGATTTAGAAAAGAATTCGTAACATTTAGTTTTAAAAGAGCTGATAATTTAATACAATAACACACATGTGTAAGGTTTTCCAGGGGGAAAAAAATTCAATTACTGTTTGCATAAATAAGCATTCCAGCTTTGTTAGGTTCGCGTGACTCCAAAAACTTTACAGGTGGCGCTGCCATCCGAATATATATATATATATGTATAAGAGAAATTTTAGGAAAAGAGGGAAAATGTAAAAGATTTTTAAGAGTTATTTTTTTATTAAATGTTAGTATATTTATTTATGATTTGAAATTTTTATGAAATTTTGAGCAAAAAGTCTGTTTTACATAATATACACACATAGGAGACAGCGAAAATTTTTTTGCGTAAATCGTACCCCCCATTAAAGATACATTATTGGAGTGTGTTTTCATTTTTAATCGAAAGGAATTGCTACGCTATCGAAACACTCTCCAATGCTCACTAAATAATCGAAAACGATTGATAACAAACTTTAGGTTATTCAGAAACCAATTAACTATTAAAAAAGAGTCTTCTTATATATAAATTTCAATGTTCGTATATTTAGGATATTCAAATCCATACCGTTCATCATGTCGCTCTAAAATTTAATATTAACTATCGCCAATGTTTAAAAGGAGTCGCGGACGAATGTCCACCAATAAAAATTTCTTAATTTATTTTAAATGATTTTTTTTATATTAAACCCCTTCCTCCTGGAATTATTGATGTGTATATGTTTTAAGTCTCCAAATATGCAACCAATAGAAGAAAATCACGTCCCTTCGTGTTTGAAAAACGATTACTGCTTTGGCGTATGTACATCTTTTGATTGAGCAACATTTAAGAAAGGTTTTTGCTGATATCAGCTACCATACGATATGTGCGGGGGCATTTTAATAAAAAAAACTCCCCTTTTTGAACTATCATATCTCTACAAACTTGAAACTTGATGAGCTCATATCTCTTTTGTTAGGTATAGATCCGATACGAAAGGATTTTCCAGAGTTTAATTTCCAGAAGGAGTTGCGTTGGCGTTATAGATTAAAGTACCCATTTCTCAACTATTAGGCCAACATACTTGAAATTTACCAAGTTTGTTATATCTTGTTGAATAAACATTGACAAGAATGGGTTATGCTGGAATAGAATCTCAAGAGATAGTGTTACAGGGGCGCAAAATATAAATGTATCCCGTTTTAGAAATTCTGGTCCAATTTCTTTTAAATAAAAAAAAAGGGAGGGGGCTAAAAATGTTTTTAAATGCAATCGAAAGCTTAATTTTAAAACTTAGATATCATTAAATTAAAAAAAAATGTATGAAGTCATATAATATTGTAAAATATCAAGGGAAATGTCGGTGTTTAATGGATATTTTTTAATAGGTTATTTCT
This sequence comes from Trichonephila inaurata madagascariensis, assembly GCA_019973955.1. Lineage (NCBI taxonomy): Eukaryota > Metazoa > Arthropoda > Arachnida > Araneae > Nephilidae > Trichonephila > Trichonephila inaurata. Next base: position 132,599 of record BMAV01003180.1, read on the forward strand.
AAATCAAACAATAAGTTATGTATCACAAATTATTTTTTTCCAAAGTACTGATTTTTGGGATTTGTTTGCTTTTCTTTTTTCCCAATTCTTTTTGTCTCTCGTTCTAAGAAATTATTGTCACATCCTCTCCTTTTTTTATATAAAGAACATTTTTTCTTGTTTGTTTGTTGTATTTGTGTTAACCATGAGCGCTTTTGATTTAGGGTTGTAACTTAATCTCTTAGTCACCGAATCTGGAAATGGGATCTAGAATTCGTCGCCAAATCTGGAAATAGAAAATTGTTAGTCCTGATGATCCTGATCAGGACAACGGAACAAAATTACTACATTTTGGTACTGTCATCGATCCTTGACAAGTGTGCAAAATTTCGAACTAATCTGACCTTTTAAAGTGGGTAAAAATCAAGTTCTAAGATTCCCCGTTACATACAGGTGAAGCTAATAAAAACGTGTTAAAAGATAATCATGTTATAAAAATTTGAATCATTTCTAAATTAATAAAAATCACTCATTTTATATACTGTCGAAAAAAAATTAATTTGGAGTGTTAATTTAATAAAAATACAATTTGGACAGAAATTTCAAAAACATATATATATTACTTTTTTTTAACCTTATAATTTCTTTTTATCGTTTAGAACTTCCGTTTTATTGGAATTTATTCTCATTTTCTAATTGAATATAAATCTACTTATAAGTTATATTAAATACAAAATTGTCCTTAAAATCATATATATTCTAGTAATATATAACTAGCGCGAAAGATAATTTAAATAAATCATCGATACCCTGAATACTTTAATTATGATTATATTTTACTCTAAGAATATTAACTCACGTAGTGGTGTTTAACGCTATCTATAGTAAACTTTTATACAAGACATGATTTAAGAAGCATAATTATCTTAAAAATTAATGAAAGATAAATTGTTCAAATGTAAGTAATTTATTAACTATGCATTCAATGGGGAAAGATTTTTCGTAATATTAAATAGCTTGCTAGTATAAATTTAAATTTGCATTAAGATTAATTGGCTTAGTTTGAAATATTTAAAAGTATGCACACACAAGAGAAATATTTTACAAAATGAATGCGCTATTATATATATGTGCTCTATTATTATTTTATTTATTATTATTACTTAACATATTCTCTGTGTGTGAACTAGAGTTTCCAAATGTCATTATTTATAACATTGTTTTAAAGAAAGATTAAATCACCAAAAAATTTAAGCAATAATTATAAGCATATATCTACAGCGATAAATACACATCTTTAATGATGAAAAATGTTTTGAAGTACTTTAGGATAATAAATATTTACAAAATTAAATATTCATCAAAAATAAGTTTTATTTTAATGAAAGTGTTAGATGATAGAGAGTGAGTTATTTTAGTGATATTAATTAATGAAAAACATTTATGTTATAATGTTTCACTTTTTTTATTTCTTTGCATATACATTTTAAATGAAAATTCTTTTTAAAGAGGGCATATAAAAGCATTTCAATGTTTGTTTTTATTTGTTTGTCATTTCGTTTTCTTTTCAAAATTTATGAGAACATAAAAACATTTATTATTATTATTATTATTTCCTTCCTTTTCTTTTTTTTAGATAACTCAGATATTTTTAATATAATTGTGTTAATTTTTTTTATAATAAATTTTGCTAATAAATAAAAATATAAGATAGATAAACCGAACTTTTGAATACGTGTATTTTTTATGTATAAGCAATTATTATGTGCCATACCTATGAATTATATTGTTGATAATAATAGTTATTTTAAAAAGACAAAGCTTACTGTTATCTATAATGATAGATCTATTTGAAGAATTAATTTAAGGGCATGGAATTAATTTTCAAAACGGACGTATAATTATGTATAAAAAATAGCTCGGCATTTGTAAGAACAGTACATTTGTTTCTATCTATGAATTATTTTCATTAAAAAATTATAGATTGTTGTACATATAAAAAAATTATTTTGTATATGCTTAATTTTTTTTTAATTCACTAGGAAATTATTTCTCGTATTCAATTATAAATTATTGATTTTATACTTTTTAATAAATTAGACTTTTTTTTAACCCGGCACTTCACGCGTAGGGTATGTCATACCCACCGACTAACTTTTTTCAAGACTCCATTTAAATCTTTTTTGGAAAATGAATAGTTTCTCGTGTAGCTGACTTTAAGATTTTATCCTTTGAGGGGCCTTAGCTTGTAGGCGAATTTTAAATGTATATTTTTGGATACCACCTCTTCGGGTATGTCATACCCTGCACGTGAATCGCCGTTACAGCTCTAGTGCATGTGAGCAAGCTTTAAAATCTTTCTTATGCAAGGGCGTATTTTTGTAGTTATAATAAAGAAATATGATATTTAAGTAATTTAATAGTTACAGTATTTAATAGAGATGTAGTACAATAGTACTTTCGGATGAAGAAAGTCTCTTTGCGGGAATGATGAGGAAGAATCGAATGATGAAGAGTATAATAGAAAGTATAATTTCTCTACTGAAGTCTATCCAGATAATTTAACTGAGAGAGCAATTATCATCCTTGATAAAATGATCACATTTTATTCAATGGCTAGAAAATGTAATGGTTAGCATGAGGCAATATTTTTTTGTTGTTGAACGTTGAGACAATAAATGCTCAAATTATTTTGTTAAATAATCGAAAACCATCTACTAAACACTGAAACAGATGCTGGTTTTTGAAATGTTTTAAATTTCGATTTACAGAAGAATGTAGAAACCAGCAATTAATGCTTCTGCAAAATAAAGAAAAAAATTAAAATCCAGTAAAAACTTCGTACTCACACTCGCAACGATGACTAAAGGAGTGTATAAACAATGTACTGTAGGCTTTAATAAATGAACAGAAAAACTAAATTTTTGTGTGACAGGGGAAATAAACATATTATATTTCCTACTTTTCTTCCTTTTCTTCCCTTGTATCTAAATATTTCGGTAAAAGGAGAATGTAAATACCTTTGGGTATGAGATACCCTGCGAGTGAAATTCCGTTCGTATTTTTCCCGCTAAGAATGCCCGGTTAAGGGATTTTAACATCATCATTATACATAAAGAAATCGAATAATAGAGTTCAAGTACGGTTTAAATATTTTACTAGAATTTTAAAATGCCTCCTACAATTCTAAGCATGGCTGCGGTAAACCTGAGGCATGATCGTGAACTCGTGGCTGCGTTGTCTTTGGTGACAGATGGATTCGAGTTCTGCTGACCCTAAAAATTCTCCATTTGGAGAGAGAGAGAGCCCGATTCACAATCTGCCCAAACTCACAATTCTAATGTTGGCCTAGTATGGAATTTTTCAGAGTAGGACACAAGGTCAGGTGCTATCCTCGTCACTTGACAATGATTCAAAATTACAAGGTCCGTCTTTAGCAATCATCATACAGTTTGAAAGAAAGCAATAATTAATTAATATTGTGCAGGTGTTATTATTTAAATATGTATAATAATTGTGCCCCTCAAAAATTAATTTCTTCATTTGATTTAGTAAATACAGTCGAACCTCTATATAACAAAGTCGCTAAATCTTGGAAAAAGTTCGTTCTATGGAAAATTCATTATATATAGAGGTTAATATTTTAATCTACTTTATAAACCACATAAAAAACGAATTTTAAATTCATAAATACTATATATTAAAAAGGTATATATTCACACCTTCTTTAAATTAATATATGTTTATTTTATATATCTTATCCACCATAAAAAAAAAAAGAAAAACTGCAAGGAAAAAGAATGTCGAAGAATTCACTGTATTTTCAATACTAAGAAAATAATTTTAAACTAAAATTAATGGATTTTAAGGACATTTTATAATTTAAAGCATACAAGCAGTGGCGCACACAAGGGAGGTGTCCTAGGGGTCCAGA
>BMAV01003180.1:151902-162094 GCA_019973955.1 Trichonephila inaurata madagascariensis
TGCTCAATATTATCGTCTAATCATTTGACTTCATCAACGTTAGTTTCTAACTGGTAAAGTGGCTGTCATTCGGTTCGAGCTCGTGGTCACAGCATGTCATGGATTCAAGCTGTAGGGCAAAGTTTCCCAAACTATTTTGTCTCTTAAACCACTTGCCATGTTTTTAAGTTCTGAGTAGACCCCTGCTAACCTAATAATGAATTTTTGCAAATTTATCAACTTAAATGTCATTTTAGACAGCTGATATAAAGCTCTTTACATGAAAATATTTAAATATCTGACTATAAGGAAGGTGTCATATAAAAATTTAAGAAACAGATGCTAATTAAATTAATATTTAACTAATTTATAAAATAACTGAGCAACAAACAAATGCTTTTAATCGGAGGGATGAATCTAGCGCTTTAATGACAAATTTTTAACATTTGGCATCAAATTTGTCAAGTTTAACCCTAGACATCCTCGGTTAATGATGTCCATTTTTTTTTTGAGATTGGAAAACACACTAAAACTTCTTTCTACCAAGAAAACGAAATAAAAACCTCACGATATTCCATAATTTGAGATAAATAGCAGGTATTTCTTTTTAAAGCCAAAATATATTGTTGCCATGCGTTTCAAGACTTCTCTTTTGGTGCCTATTCCAATTATTACTGTTTGTAATATATTTGTTTGGTTTTTCCATGTGAATCACTATATGGATGAATTGTCCACTGTGCTATTACCGTACTCAAAACTTTCTCAAACCTAGTTTCAAAATCTGAGTAGGAGGCATTAAAAGTCGAATGTAGGTTAAAACGTCATTTTCCTGTGAAAAGTTGAGAAAATGGGAATGATCACTACGTCCAATATTATACTTATTTAGCGTGATTTTTTCAAGAAACGCTAAAATGGGGGTCCTTGTTTTAATTAAATTTATGCTGTCACCTTAAAAAAACTGCAAATTAACTTCATGAATTTAGTAAATAAATATTTTAAAGAGATAAAGTGTATGATTCTGGTTCTGATTAAGTATTCTTTTAAAATTAAAGTTACGACCTGGTTTAATGAGAGACACTATCGTAGACTGCCAAATTATTTTTCCATTGACGTGGACCCCTTGAAGGTCGTCATAGAACTCTAAGGGTTGGCCACTTTGGGACCACTACTCTACTGCCTCTAGAAGAGGGACTAATGCACGTTAAATCAGCTAAGGATCAGTGTTGTCCCGTTGGTGTGATTGGGTAGTTAGTCAAGGGAAGTGCCAACTCAAGTGTTGTCCTCCTTACTTGACCAAGATTCAAAATTGTGAGGTTCGTCGCCAAGATCTCTCGTGTTGTTGTGCGACTTTGATATTACTCTCTCAATCAAACTCACTGTCGGGGCTCAAAGCCTTCCCGTTGTCGAAGTGTGTTAGTTTAACCCTTTAGTGGGCAGTGGCTAATAGTTCTAGGTACATATTAAAAAAATTTTCACCAAGCGGGTGTTGGATATTTAGTCTATCCATATAATTTAAGCTAAAACGCATAAAAATTAATACGGATGGCAGCCCGATACCTTTTTTTGCATTTCATGTCCTCTCATGGGTAGTTAAAAGCAGTTTTTCTCGGTGTAAATCTACAAATTGTATTTTGATTACTGTAAATAAAATTTATGATATTTTTAAAAAAAATTCGACATGTTTTAAGTATACTTTTCACTCATCTGAATGAATTAAGCAAATTTGCAATAAAAAAATGGTTTTATTTAGATTTTTGGAAAGCTTTTATATGTGGCTATAGAGGTTCTATCCACTGTCCATATAAAACAGAAAAACGACCTAGAAATTTTCACTTTTCCTCCACTCGAGAGAGAGTAGTTAGAATCACCGGAGAATGATAGTGGTCGGAAATATAAATAAACTTTGTTTACAATATGTAGTACATGATTCCCGGGTTCGAAAATCTTTCATTACAACTTTTCTGATCGGAGAAAAACGTTTGCATATTATGAAGATTTACAGTAAATAGCTCATCAAATTTGTGAAATAACTAATTTAAATTCTCAAAAGTATTACTGTATTTCTAACTTTTTATACTAAAATTAAATAAAATATAAAATGTGGATTTACACAAATTTCAATGTATATTTTTTTGTAAGGTTTCAAAACTATACAATCATTCTATTATTATTTTATTACAATTGTACTTTGTATTTAATTGTTATTGTGAAATAGTTATCAGCATAAACGTTAAATAACTGTCCCAGACGATTGGTGATGGTTCCAAATTCGTGGATGACGTTTTCTTGTCATGGGATTGAATCGTGGTGCCCCTGAAGACTTGCTATGAAGAGGGGCTGATGCTCGGGAAACCTACCGAAGCTCGAAATCCCCATGCTGATACAGAGTCAGCGAGAGTTACTGTCACACTATGAAGAAACACGAGAATTCTGGAGACGGACTTCGCAATTTTGAACCTATGTCAAGTGACGAGGACGACACCTCAGCTAACATTTTCCGGGCTTAGTTTGGTTGAGTGAGTGAATATTAACATCGCACTGTTCAGCTACACGATGGCTTTTGGCGACGGACCACATCATTTTGAACCATGGTCAAGTGACATGGATGACACCTCAGGTCATCATGGATGACCCCCTCTCTCCTAATTACCACACCACACCAACAGGATTTTGTGCTCCACCAATTTGAGCTATCGACAAATTTAACGTACATTGCGCCCCTACTCGACGAATCTTTAGTGGTAGTGGGCTCGAACTCATGACAAGGTCAGCCATGATCCGATACCTTTACCACTCGGCTACGGCGGCCGGAAATATTTTTGAGAGCCGAGTACAAGTTCAGGTATTGTGCTTATCTGGACCGTGCTTAAAAATTATAAGTTCCGTCGCAAATAGCCATAGAGTATATGAGGGAGTGAATGAGGGAATATCAACGTCACAACAGTCAGCTACATGAAGGCTTTTAGCGATGAACCTCGTAATTTTGAACCATGGTGAATTGACGAGAACATCGCCTGATCTGGCACCCTGTTTTCCTAACTTTCACACCAACAGGAGGACGTTTGTGCCTCGACATATTTAACGTGCATCGACCTCCTCTGAACGACGGGTCTTCAGTGGTACGAGATCAAACTCCTGACCAGCCAGACACGAGATCGTTACCTTGACCACTAGGTTACCACGGCCACCTGCAGTGTAGGAATTGGGGCGTTAATAAAAAAAATAAAATGAAATCGTGACCTTGACCATTATTCCATCTAAAGCATATTCAATGATAAAAATAAAAATGAATAGTTCATCAAACAATGTTCTATTATTCAATTAAATAAGTAATATAAAAAATATTAAGTCAATTCTCTTTAGGTCAACAAAGAAAAATTGTATTTTAGTTACTTTTTATTAAATAGTTACACTTATAATATAAATATGTATATACATAAGACAGAATCACACTATCAAGTGACAAAATTGAGAGCGATTCCCTTGCAATTTTCCATTTCTTTTCTGTATAGGATGTTGGAGTATTTTTTGTTTGTTTGTTAGTATTTATTCATTCTTTAAATCTTATTCCAATGAAATCGTGTAGTGAAAAAGAAATCACATTCTCAAAAAGAAGGAAATCCCAGTGGCATTTGCATCCACGACCTTTGGATTAGAAGTCCAACGCGCTATCCATTGCACTACGGGGACACAACGAACAATTTCCTTTTTATGTATGCTGTTGAACTATTATTTTTGTTTGTGTGTGTGTGTAACTATTTATTCATTTTTTATTTTAATTAATTAATTAATATTTTCTTTAAAAAACTGTATTAGCATCAAGTGTCATTCACTACAAGTTCAAAAGTTCAAAAAAATGTCTTTGAATTTGAATGTATGGATAGAAAGTATTTTTTTAACGAATGAAATTTTGAACAATATATATATATATATATATATATATAGGGAGAGAGTGAACTAATAGTAGGAATTGAAAAAACAAAATTAAATCATGACCTTGACCATTATTCTATTTAAAGCATATTCACGGATATAAATAAAAATTAATAGTTCATTCAACAAAGTTCTATTGTTCATGTAAAAAAAGAAGGAATTTCTCGAATTAACACTTATTTCACTAACCTCTTTATGTAAAACTTTCGAATATGCTTTTCTTGAAAAGTTACTGAATATCACTTTAAGGTACGCAATAAAATAGCTGAATAACCCTCATTACAAAAATATTAAAAATTCCGAGTCTGTTTAATTGACCGGAATTCTTACAAACTTATTAGGAACATAATAATGATAAATTTTGTTACTTTTGCGCACAAGTTCTTTTAATAGTAACGCAAGTGGAGGTAGGTAATACAAGATTAAATTTTCCTCCCTCATCTACATATTTCTCACAGTAATCAAAGATTAATTTTTTGCACAGTTAACGAGAAACCAGGGAAAATTTTCATTCGCTGTTTTAAATTAGCTTCCTCCTGGCAAATATTCTTTCTCGCCTTTATGAGTTTATTAGCATGGGAGAAAGAGAAAAAAAAGGAACCTTTATGGAAAAATTTTATGGATAGAACTGAATTTAAGGGCATTTTCGCATTGGGATAGACGTTCCTAGCTGCTCTCAGAAAATGAATTAAAATTAAATTTTCGGATACTAATTAGTTGGAGCCGTATGTAGATGATGAAATGTTAAGGGATTAAATTATAATCTTTTTTGAATAAAAAAAAAATAAAGAACAAAGGTTTTAGGAAAATTAGCAGCAAAATATTTTCTCAATAATAAAAATGTTGTACAGGGTGATTTATAAAGATGTATACAGTTTCAATGCGCTACAAATCAAGACTAATATAAGATATTTTATGTTACCTGTACCAGAATTATGAGGTAGGATTCAAAATTCCTGGACTAAACGTATAATGTGAAATTTTTTTTTGCAGTTGAAGGACTATGATAAGGTTTCCTTGTTATTGCGTCTTTTCCCTTTTTTTAAAAGTGATATGTCCTAAATCAAGTAGTCGGTGGCTCGCCACCGCATCGTATTTTGAAAGCGGATGCATTTAGAAATCGGCGATTGAAATAAATCCTGTTTGTAAGTCAAAGAATGAATATCAAATTTTTTAGAGTGCTACGGGGACTTAAGAAATGTTGAAAAATGTATACAGAAGTGACAAATTATAGTAAACTCCAGCTTTTCAGTGGATTTGACATTTCAGGGAAGGTAGGAAAAGTGTCGAAGACGACGAAAGATCTGAACGTCCGCAGACTTCCCGTACTGATGAAAACATTGAAAAAGTTTCTGTGGCGTTACGTTAAAACCGGCTTCAAAACCGACGGAGTAAAAACGAAAAAACTCTTTTGTCATATCCTCCTTACTCCCTTGATTTCACTCCCCCCGGTGACATCAGAATATTTTCAGAACTAGCACGTCGCTTTCCGGGTCGTGCATCCGAATTATGGAATCCGGGGAATTATAAGTGCATCGCGGGCTAAATGAAAGAACATATCTAAAAATGGATTCCAGAAATGTTTGGATGATCTTTACAAGCGATGGCAAAATTTTATTATTGCTCTAGAGTCTTATTTCAATATGGAGGATGTATTTCAGCAATTTAGTTGATAATGTTTTTAAGTCACAGACTTAGTCGGGGAACTTTTGAATCCTATCTCATATATTGGAATTTTTTTTTGTCAAAGACAGATGCAGATGTTCTAAGTGTGAACCCTTAGTCACACGAAAAGCATTGAACCAATGATCTATTTCCGCTCAAAAACGTGTTAAGCTATTTGAATCAAGTCCATCGATAGTAGCTTGATACGCTGTTTCAGCGCCACTAAATCAACAAGAGGAAGAGGGTCAAATACCTTGTCCCTTACGAGGAAGAAATCACAAGGTATTTAGTCAGAACTTCTGGGTGTCCATTAGGTGAGCGGTATGTTGTAGTCCACAACTAATCCAATTCATCTGTGAGGGAGAAGTTCATGGACGTAATCTGGCACGTATACCGACCAGTGTAGTGGTCCACTATCCAATTGGAGAATCAAGATGTCGTCCTGCAACTGTTGCATCAACTAAATAGTTAACATTGTTACGACGCCGGTTACTGCCTCTAAAGTGCGTGCAGCGCTGTTGAGGTCGCTAATTAAGGTCGGATTATTACTTAAAAAGAATGCTTTATGACGACTTTGAGATGCTCTTAGATGTGAACTTTGGTAGTTCACAGTAAGTGTGAGAGAGTCAGAATGAATCTGGAAGTCCATCGATGGGAGAGTACGTGTAAAGTGTTGAAGCTTGTAGAAGATTGTGAAGCTCTTTAGCGTATCGAGAGTCTCTGGGTTTCCTCTTTGGGTATCTCTTTAAAGGTGGAATAAGTCACGCCCACAAAAGTGACACGTGATGTAGAATCACTTCTGTTTGGACGTAGCCTGGATAACTATTCCACTATTGGTCAAAATCTCCCTCTCGTGGTGGACATTGAAGCCGGTGGTTGGTGTGGGAACTATGCCGGCCAACTCACAGTCGGCTGAATCAAGTGAGGTCAAATGTTGTCTTCCCTTAGAACATAAGCGTCGGGGTCTTCAGTCTGGAATACTTTCCCACGAAAAACTACTTGACTGTTGAGGCATCACTAGTTGCATAACAGAAAATGGGTCCTTTGGTGAAGACAACAGCACATAGTTCTAAAAATTGGCTGCCGCGACAGTTTGTTCGGGAAAAAAAAAAGAAACTGAACACTTCCTTTCTGGACCTTTCACGGAACATATTTCTCTTAGGGGGATTTCGCACGTATTGCACTGATGCTATTACCTGTGTCACTTCCATCAAGGGCAAGACACAAACTTTAAGAGCACATCTACCTTGCGGTTCTTTAACTGTGGTACAGTTTTAAAGAGATGGTGAGTGTCTTTGACTGTTACTGTTTTACAGCATCAGAAAAGTTTGTATTTCGTTATAAATCACCGTGCATTGGATTTATTTTTATACAACTATTCTTGCTACAAGATCTCATACAAGTATAAAAGAATTAAAATCAGGAACTTTGTAGTCAACTTTAAAATTAATTCTTCTGACAATTTAATTTTTACCTTTAAATTTAAAGTATTGCACCTTTTTATTCAAAAAGGCATATTTTTATTCACAAGTTTTAAAGTCTCCTTTGCCATTCAAATATCAACTATCGAGGTAAGAATTACGTCTATGGCAAAACCGGCATCATGAATATTATTTGTTAATTATTGTGTTTCTACTTTCTGTTATTTCAGATTTTACTTTTCTACACAACACTTTTATATGTATCAAAAAGTAAATGTCAAGCAAATTCATTTTTATGTGCAGCAGTTATATATAGTTTTGGACTGAATTTGTATTTTATGTATAATTTGTATTTGTTTAATTCAAATAGTATTGAGAAATATCAAACATATCAAATGTATGGCTTACTAACTATTCGAAACAGAACTCAGTCGTATGTCAAGAAGAATTTATCAATGTTATTATCTGATTGCTCCATTAACTCACGGTTATTAAACATAATTTATTTAAGGATAAAACCTAAATATATCCAATGAAAACAACCAAAAGCCTTTGAAGAATACAAAATAAACGAAAAAAATTCCCTAAGGCGCTGGAATCGAAAGATTGATGACTCGTGATTGCCTAAATAATCTTGGCCTCTTTCTTGGCGCCTTTCAATTTTACTCACGGTCATAAGGACAACATTGTCGAGCAGATCTTCTTCCTCATCCATCAAGTCACCCCTTTTGGAACCAATCAAAAACATTTTTTGCCACCGACTGGTATGCCGGTCACGTGGACCTCATCACGACAGACTTATCTCATCTTGGATGCTTCCGAGGAACCGTGAGAAAGATGCTCTAAAGATCTTTGAAACGAAGTTTTTCATTTTTCAGAAGAATAAAAATGTTTTTTTTTTGGGGGGGGGATCTAGATTAATAGTTTTAATTTTGTAAATTATGGAACGCAATTTTTCTTCTTCTTTAAAACAGTGAAAGCTTGCCAAATTTCAAGCCTAAGTATAATTCTTCAATATACCCTGCAGCCACTATCAAAAGTCGATTTCCGAAAGACCAGTTCTAAGCTAATTTCAGCTTGACAATGAAACATGCGTATCAAATTTCTTTCTTGCAGGTCTAGTAGCTCGAGGATGAGATTTTTTTTATCAATATGAGCACCCCAAAGGCCCTTGCAGAAGTCTATTTACGCAAACTTCTTTCTTAACGAATCTCTACTGAACTAAAACACATGTTTACCAAGTTTCAAGTCTATGTTTAATAGTTCAAAACGGTAAATGTATTTTACCCCTCTCAGCACCTTTTGTGGGCAAACAACTCCCTTCTTAGCAGATCTCTACTTTATGAAAGGAACATGCCTAAGAAATAACAATAGGCCTAAGTCTAACAAATATCTAATAGTTCTGAAGATATCGTGATGATTGAAGGAATGAGGGAGTCGCTTTTCTTCTTTATATATAGGTATAGGGCACAAAAAAAGGAACCCCCATTTAAAAATTAGGCCCGCCCGCAAAAAAAAAAAAAAAAGCCCACTGCGTGTCACAAAATTATGCCACCTAGTGACGGCGAAAGTGAAGGTTTCAGTTAAGAATTTGGAATAGCATGAAAAATATTATGTTCTTAGGTAAGCGTCATTATACCTGACTTCTACGGCGTGAAAAGAGGAATGATAGTTGAAGCTCGCTTTGCTGAAGCGTCCATGTCCAGAACAGCATACCTTGTGGGTGTTTCAAGGACCGCTGTGTCAAGGGTTATTACAGTTGATACAAATCTGAGTAAGGTGTCTTCTAAGAAGCACACCAGTGGGTGAAAGTCGAAGTTGAAGGACTATGATAGACGGGTGTTGAAGAGGATAGTCACCCCAAAGTGCAAGACTATAGTGCTGCAGATAATATCCGAGATGAATACCTCCTTCGATGAAAACCATTCAACAGGAGTTGCATGTTGCAAATATTAAAGGCAGAGTAGCTATTCTAAAACACTTAGTTTAGGTACGCGCGCGCGGAATGTTATTAAGAGAGTACAAGGTATGCCTATACACTCTAAAATAGACACAACTCGAATGGAAAAAAGTCATCTAGTCAGAAGAATCCTCATTTACATTATTCCGTACCAATGAAAGTGTGTTCACACATTTGTCGAACTCCGGCAGAAGCCTTTCATTTTGACTCCCTGATTACAACCGTGAAACATAGAGGGGTATTTGTAACAGTGTAGAGTACAATATCTTCCTTTGAATTGGAGAATCTCATTGCCTCTTGATCACAGACGACCGTTATCGAAGCATTCTCGAGGATAATCTTCATCCTATGCTTCAGAACTTTTCTCTGCGAGAACATCCTGTGTTCCAAGAGGACAACACCTCTGTTCACACATCCCACTGTAAGGTCACATGGGCATGATGATGAAGTAGTACGTCTAACCTGGTGTCACTAGTCACCTGAACTGAACATCATTGAGTGTTTGTGGGGTTTTTTTTAGCGAACAAAGTCCATGCTCGCTATCCATACTATTTGACATCGAGACTGCCCTGGCCGAGGAATAAGTGTGAATTCCGATGTACTGTGTTCGAGACCCTTATTTTGCAATCTCACTTAGAATGCAGGCTGCCATTCAGACCATAGGTGGCCCAAGCCCTTTCCAAACAAAAGTATTTCATTTTTCACAAGTGTTCATATTATTTTGTCCTATACCTATATATGATGATACCCAATAGATCCATAGTAAATAGCAGTGTTTGACTTAAAATGATTTGAGCTGAAAACATCAACTTATATATATACAGTAGAAAGTCGTTTATCCGAACGTTTATTATCCGGAGAGTCAAATATCCGGACCAGTATTTTTTTTGTCAACTACATGTACTGTATATGAATACGTTTTCCTGAAAAATGAATGGAATAAGCTGTGGACAGATTTAAAAGGCGAAACGACGACCACAGAGAGGAGATTACCGACTTTGTACAATCGATCCCAGGATTTCAAGAATACAATGAAGAAGCTGTAGAAACCTGGATGGCATGCGATGCAGATTGATTGATTGATTGAATATTAACGTCGCACTGTTCAGCAACACGAGGGCTTTTGGCGACGGACCACGTAATTTTGAACCATGGTCAAGTGACGTGGACGACACCTGAGCTGGCACCCCCCTCTCCTAACTACCACACCACACCAACGGGAGGACGTTTCAGC
>BMAV01003180.1:166123-181369 GCA_019973955.1 Trichonephila inaurata madagascariensis
ATATATATATATATATATATATATATATATATATATATATATATATTATATGTTATGCATACAAATACATATATGCATATACATATGGAGAGAGAGAGATTTACATATCTATATATTAAATTAGTGGAATTTTGAAACATTTTTTCCGTTATAAATTTAATTCGATAAATAATTACTATATACATGTAATTTTATGGGACTTTTTATTTCCGACACTGTCCGAAATTTATAAATATGTTCAGTCATTGCGATAATTCTTTTAATTTTAACTAGTGTAACTAGTGGAAGAACATTTATTTATTTATTTATTTTTATTATTATATTCCAAATATTTCTAGTTATTTTAAAACATACATTCAGTGTGTGCGTAATCACATTTTAAAATTAATTTCAAAAAAATTAATTTAAACGTGACCAATTATATTTTAAATCCCGCCAACTTTGCTATATCTTACAAGCTTCCTACATTTGTGTACATGCTTTCTGCAAAAAAATAATTACAAGCCCATTGTTATAATTGTTTTTCTTATTTAAGTTCTGAATTTACATATTTAATTAAAAAACGAATCATCAACAGGAAATAATTTCCTTTTTCTTTCGTGATACATTAGAATATGTTTTTTTTTACGTGAAATGAAAACAGCAAAATGACTGAAAGTCATGTAAAGGAGCGTGCAAATTTCCATTTATAAATCTATTTATAATTTTAAAGAAAACGTTGTACTTAAATTTGACTTAGTTCGTCTGTATTTCAAAGCTTCTGGGAGTTTTTTCAGCTCCTTTGTGTTATTTGCATTAAAAAATGATGTGTTAGAACAAAAATAGCACCACCACATTTATTTATCTTTTTTTTTTTAAATAAAATAAATGGTTGTATACAGAAGGAAATACAGGGGAATTTAAAATCTCTAGGCATCCTTATATTCAACACGTGGATAATGATGTTTGGTGTACTTTAAGTTGATCAATGTGGAATTAAGGTATCCAACTACCGTAAAATCATAATTTTTTTTATGGTTTTCTTTTATAGGCCATCTTATTAGCTTTAGAAAAATACCAAGTGTTTTATTTTCCATTCTCTAGAACAAAAAATACAAGTCTTTTAGTACAAGCAAATGCCATAATTTTGCATAAGATATCAAGCTTTAAAATGCGTTTTACTCGAAATGTGTTTTTTTTTTTTTCCGAAAAGCTCAAACGGAGACAGCCATTGCTCAAAACGTTTTTAAAATAATTTGCTGAAATTTTTTTTGTGTATGTTCTGTATGATAGTAGAAGTGTTTTAACCTTCATATTTATCAATCACTGTTTTACTACAAAATTTACAGTTCTTTATGTGACTAGAATCATTGTTTCTTAAGTAATTTCACATAAAAACTAAGTTAAAGTGTTGTAGTTTTAGTAAAAATTAAAATATCTTTTTATCCTGAATGTCATTTCAAAAATGAATAGCAAAGCAACACATCAAAATTGAAAATCGGTTCATACACTTTTTGTACAGAATGGTACCCGTTTATGTAATTTTTTGTCAATTTTTACCCATTTTTTTCTATTTTAGTATAAATAAATTATATTCCTCTTCTTCATCTTCGCTTTTTTTTCCTTAAAATGTACTAAATAAATCTAAAAATCACAAAAAAATCTCCATATCGCCATTTAAAAAAAAAATGTCGTAAGTAGTCGAATACCTTAATTACAGAACGAATTTTAATATAATCAAGTAACTACTGAAAAGAGAAGTAAATGTTGCAAAAGTTATTGTTGCTAATGCCACCTGTCTGACGTAGTCAGATCTCATCCCAAGAAATTCATCGTAGCTAGGGGCTAGAAGTACGCCTGTCGTTTACCTTGGCTTTGATCACCATACAGGTGACAGTACGAATTAGCTCGGCGAAATTCCCCGAACGGACAATAGATTTCGACTCCACCAATCTCCACAATTTAGACATGGAACTAAAGGGGAGGGAAATATTCTCCAGTCCCCTACACTCGTGATTCAGCCCACAAGACTTTCGGGCCCATTGATTTAACGAGCACGTACTCCACGTGTACTCGAAAGGTATTCGGTGGCATCGGGCATCGAACACAGGCCTTCCGGTGTGGAGTCCGATGCTCTAATCACTAGGCTGCCCACGGACCATGTTGCATAAGTAAAATCTATATATTATAAATGAATTCATGAATTTACTCTTATGAGATTTATAATTGATTTATTGAATGTTATCGCAAATTGATTCCCCCCCTTAAATCACTACATTCTAACTTTTTAAAAAAGAAATAGCCAAAAATTTGAGTGGTATTTCTTAATTATTTTGTCATTGTTGTTCTCTCAATGGAAGAAAAATATACGTATCACAAAATTTTTTCAAATAAATTTTTCAACAAAAATTATTAGTTATTTCCAAAAAAAGTATAAACAGCTTTTATCTACAAGGTGTCCCGAAACTCAATGACAGGTGGACAGGTCATGAAAGAAGGATTCACATCAGTTCTACGGAAAATAAAACAAGAATAAAAATTGTATTACTTGTTTAACCCTTTAATTGACACACCGGCGTATATATCCGTCTCACTTAATGAGTGCATTGAGGAGCCCGCGAACCCATATACACGCCTTTCCGAAATACAATTCTTTTCATTGCGCTGTTATCAGAAAAACTGTTTCAAAGGCTTTGGAATGCAGCCCTATGACTTTGACAGTAACTGCGAAGAATTTATTTATTACAAGGGAAAATTTGCTTATATGTGCCTTTCTTTTTCCCCTAATACACCACATACGCGCACCTACGTGAAAAACGGTGGCACTGGGGAACAAATTGCATAATTTTTAATCGGCAGTTAAGGGGTTAAGTGACGGCTAGAATATTTTTAAAATGTAGAAAACTGACACCCTACATCATTAAGTTTTGGGGCAAAATTCATAATAGTATTGTGATTTTTTTTCACTAACTTGATCTTGCAAAGCCGTGTTATTAATCACAATCACATACCGAGAACTTGTCACGAGTTCGAGCACAGTACCATTAAAGGCCCGCCGTGTAGGGGAACGATGCACGTTAAATCTGTCGAGAGCTCAAACGTCCTCCCATTGGTATGGTGTGGTAGTTAGGAGAGGAAAGTGCCAGCTCAGGTGTCGTCCACGTCACTTGACTATGGTTCAAAATTACGTGTCCATCACCAAAACCCTCGTGTAGCTGAGCAGTGCGACGTTAATATTCACTCACTCACTCACAAACCGAGAAAATATTTTGCTGATTTAGTTAGAATTGATGTTTTTAAGTCGGTTTTTGAGAAGTTAATATCACCTAACTTTGACTACAAAATAAAAAAATAAATATTACATACTATCTCAGGAAAGCTACTTCGAAATTTGACATATTGAGTTAATATTCGAAAACGGTACAGAATTTAATGCTTTTCAAGCCATAGCAATTGTTGATCATTTCTTTTAAAAAAATGACTAATTAATTAAAAATTTAAAAGAGGAATTTTTAAAAAAAAACTACCATAGTTATTCCTTAATTTGGCAAATTAAAGCACAGAGATCATTATTAAGATAATTTTAATAAAAATTATACAAACAAATTGAAAATAATTCTTTAAAAAAATGTTATTCTAAATCTCAAGCATAAAGAGCAAATACTTATTTTCAGGATCAGAAAAAAGTGAGGCTTTAGAATAAAAGTAAAGCTTAAAAATTCCTATCTTACTTTTTATTGAAAAAAAGTTTTAGGAAACGTTTTTTTTCAATATCAGAAACTTAGTATTTAACTAAAAGCGAATATATCATTGATTCCCAAGACGGGTAACATATTCGTGTTCATCAGTTCGACAAAATTCTTTAACATACCTTCTTCTTAATATAAATACAAGATATTTCACTCCATTGTTTGTTTTTTTTCTTTTGCACCATTTTTCTCGTACCCCCAAATCTCGGTTACTTAGATATATACACTTCCAAAGTAAAAATAACCTTCACACTTGGCTGCATCAGCATTTATACACTTCACCGCTGCATCATTTCCAACAAACTTCTCAAAAATCCAACTCCCTCTTTCCCCAAGATCTAGATCAAAATTGATGAAGTGAAATGACTCCGGGGACCCCAACTGACCTTCAGAGTTAACTGTAACCGTGTATGTTTCTTCCCCCAATAAAACCGATTCTTGTTCCGCTTCTCTCCTTCTGAACGTCATATCCAAACGCAACGGGTCAGTTCGCTTTCATTCGAGATATAAACCATAACTCAAAGAAAAATATAAGAAGAAAAGTTTACTCAAACTCCAACCCAATCTTCAGACCAAAAAAAGAAAAAAAAATACTACTTTCTACAGGCCAGAGCCTGACTTTCTATTACACTTCGGTACAGTTTCATTGGCCCTTTTTTACGCCTATGCTCCAATTTTTTTCCTTCCTCCTTTTCTTTGCTCCTTCTCCTTATTTTTCCATCTAGTCTTAGTTGAAAGGAGAAAGAAATTCGGCTGCATCTATATTTAGAGCTACCTTCTTCTGCTCCAAGGTCATGTGAAGAACAAATGAATGGACCCCTCTTTATTTCGCTTCCTTTTTATCCGATATATCTTTATAAGTATTTGTACTTTATGTGCGCTTATACATTTATGCATTATCAAGAAGCATAAGATAATACATTTTTTTCAACATTTTTATCAGTATTTCACAAATTTTTTGCTCTACTTATTATTTTACTTTTTTTTGGCACAATTCCTACTATTAGTTCACTCTCTCCTAATATATATATATTTATATATCTCTTGTTAAAATTTCCAATCGTTAATAAAATACTTTCTATTCATCCATTCAATTTCAAATACATTTTTAAAACTGCTAGTGGAGGACACTTGATTTTAATACAGTTTTTCTCAAATATTAATTCATTCATTAAATTAAAAAATGAATAAATAGGAACAAACAAAAATAAGAGTCCAACAACATATAGAAAGGAAACTTCGTAGTATCCATGTAGCGCAATGGATAACACTTTGGACTTCTAATCCAAGGGTCGTGGGTTCGAATCCCACCTGGGATGTCCTCATTTCTGAGAATGTGATTTCTTTCTTACTATACTATTTTATTAGAATAATTAAATTTAATTAATGAATAAATAGTAACAAACAAAAGCAAAAATAGTCCAACATCCTATATAGATAGGGAAATGAAGAGTTGCGAGAAAATCGCTTTGTATTTTGTCACATAATATTGTGATTCTGTAATATGTATATATATGTGTGTGTGTGTTTATATTAATTGTATAACTATTTAGTAAGAAGTAACAAAAATAAAAAATTTTTAGTTGTTGGCCTCAGAAGGAATTTATTCTTGATATATATATATATATATATATATATATATATTACTTGCTTGTTTTTATTTTTAGTATAACAGCAGCGTGTGATGCTTTTATCACGTGTATTATAAAATTCGTTTCTTTTTTCTTTTGGTGAGAACTGGTTTTTCTTTTAAATATTGTTATTTTATGCAGTGTATTTTCTATGAAATACCTACAATATCAAACATATATGAATACCTTCATGCTTTGATATTTTTTTTTAATTTTATTTTCTCGATCTTTTTCATTGCATTTAATTAAGTTATAATGTTTCTATTAAATTAATGCAATTTTAATACAAGCTATGTATTAAAATCTTTTATAAGTTACCAGAACACATGGTGGCTTTTTGTAGATAAAATTCTGCAGAAAGAGAAGTCTTTCAACATAATTACAAGGAAAGTACAAGGTCTTGGGGCCATGGATTTAGTTTAAATTTTGTAGGGTGATAGATTTAGTTTCCCTTTTGATGAAGATATCTGGTTATAGGTTTCACCACGCAATATTTTAGATATTTGTAAATGAAGATGCAATTCACTCGTTAAATTCAGTTCTGTAGCAAACGATTAAACACAATGGGCTTAGCGTAGCAGCAACGGATCGGTGTTCCTCGTCGACAGGACCCGGGCTCGAGTCCGTGGAGGTTGAAAAACTTTTTTCAAAAGCTTTCGTCTCTTTTTACATAATGATACATAATGGAGTTTAAATAAATGGAATTGAAACGTCTTTAATGACTAAGAACTTTATAAGGGTTTTATTTTTCATTATAATTCGTATAAGTATAGAATGTTTATTACAAAACAATAAAAGCATTTTGCAAGAAGAACAGTAGAAAAGCCCTTTAACTGCTAGTTAATCGTGCCTGGAAGCAATAAATTGTGAAAAAAGGAATGAATAAAACATTTATCAGATTAAACGAATAAGTATAAAAAATAACTATCTTCTTACCCATCATTGTCCGTACAATGGTGAAACTTGTCATAAAGGGCGCGGTGGCCGAGTGGTCAATCGTGGCTGGCTCTTGTCACGAGTTCGAGCTCAGTACCACTAAAGACCCGCCATGTAGGGAAGCGATTCATGTTAAATCTGTCGAGAGCTCAAACATCCTCCCGTTGTTGTGGTGATTAGGAGAAAGGGTGAAGGTTCAGGTGTCGTCCACGTCACTTGACCATTTTTCAAAATTACGTGGTCCGTCGCCAAAAGCCCTCGTGTGTAACTGAACATTGTGACGTCAATACCACTCACTCAACTTGTCATAAAAGCAAATGAAACATAATTTCGAAAAGCACCTCGCTCATCGAATTAGAGCAGTATTGTTGCATGGGCATATGCTGTTTTGTATTTTGAGTGAATTGCATCTTCAATTGCAAATATTTAAAAGATAATTGTGAGTAGTGGCCCCTATAATTATATATCTTCATCAACAGGAAAACTAAATCTACCATCCTACAAAATTTGAACTAAATCCGTGACCTTACACTCTCCCTGTGCGAAAGAAAAAATAAAAGCATTTGATAGATATTTCTTGAAGTGATGGTTATAGTTCTTGAAGTAATGAAATATGGGCCTTTTGGTTAACAAGTAAATGTTTAACTTCGCACTATAAAGCAACACAACAATCGTAGCTTAGTAGCTATTGGGGATGGACTTCATAATTTTGAGTCAGGGTCAAGTGACGCGAGTATGACACCTGAGCTAGCAATCCTCTCCAAACTACCACACTACGCTAACAAGAGGTATTTCATCCTAGCTAAATTTATCGTCCATCAGCACATGTGCACGTCGCATTTTCAGTGGCGGGTTGTAATATGCCATGAAAGATTCGCGAAAGTAATCAATAGTTTACCGCCGCCCGTTAATATGAATTAATTAGGATAGTTTATTGATGACTATACATGTTGTTCGGGCTTAAAATATCCAAAAGTTATGACTTATTATTACGGAACTACCCATCAGAATGTCATAAACTTTTCATCCACGGATCGGAAAACTCTCTGATATCATTTTAACTCTAATGCGATCGGCCGCACGTGCACACAGTTTATTCAGTAATCGCAGACAATAAACTTTTTACACTGGCTTCATTAGTAAACATGCAGACACCACAGAAAATGGTGTATTGCTTACTTTGGTTAAGGGAATTTAAATCGGGCACGCGTGTGCAGCAAAGTGTTCGAACAAAATAGAATGTCGATCCTCCGATATCAAAATCTGTCCACCAGTGGGGAAAATTTTAAAGGAGACGTGAACATTGGTATCTCAAACTGGCAAGCATTCTTAAGTTTTCGTGATAGCAGACACTGTTGATCGTGTTTTTGATTCATTTTGTAGGAGTTCTGATAAATCAATTAGGCAAGCCAGTACCAACATTCCATTCTGTTCGAACACTTCGCTGTACACGCGTGACTGATTGAAATTTTTTTAACCAAAGTACGCTCAGCACCTTTTGATGTGGTGTCCACATCTTTACCAATGAAGTCAGAGTAAAAATTTTATCAACTGCGATTGCTGAATAAAATGCACACATGTGCGGCCGATTGGACTAGACCCAAAAAATCTCGGAGTTTTCCAACCCATAGATGAACAGTTTATTACATTCTGATGGGTAGTTCTGCAAAAACAAGCCATAACTTTTGGATACTTTAAGCCCGAACACCCTATATAAGTACTTCCTGGATGGTTGATTACGAATGTTTTTCACATAAATATGCAAGTATTTATTGATTCATTGATTGTGCATCGACGATGCGCTCGGAAGCTGTGCAAGATATATAACAGTCCTCTACAACAGAATTCCGCAATATTACCTACGAGCTAGTATACGCGTTTGTCTCGATTTAAAATAGCTCTAATTACCGAAAATTCATTTAAATTTATATAAATTTCATAGAATAACTAGCATAAGTTCCATTTATTAATTAAATAAAACTTTTTTTAAAGGGAACCTAGTTTATTTTTTAAATATTAACTTTCTCTTATATAGTAGCTGATAGAATGACGTGATTTTACATTATTGAGCGTGAGAAAGCTCATCTTTTTGTCTTATGTGATAATCGACGTGAGGTGATTTATAGTAACTTTAAAATTACTTTACGGCAGTGCTTCTCAAACTCTAAATATTTGCAACCCAATATTCAGTCATTATTTTCATCGCGCCCCCCCTCCATACAATAATGTATTGAATTCAATAATACTATACTTTGACGCTAAATCTACAACACGACTTCAACCTCTTACGTGCCACCGATGTATATAAACGTCTCACTAACCAAAACAATAATTGACCCGGACGTATATATACGTCTTTCCGAAGTACGATCTTTTCTGTGCACAGTTATTTATAAAATTGTTCCGAAGGCTTTGGAATGCAATAAAATAACCTGGATAGTGTTTGTGAAGGATTTGCTTATTTATTCCACTTCTCCCCCATACATCACATGCGTGAGCCTACGAGGAAAACGGTGGCATTGGAGAACAATTTGCGCAACTTTTTGCCGGCAGTTAAGGGATTAACTATAAACCGTACAAATGATCAAGACAAATAATAATTTTTGCATATCCTTTTTTATTTGAAAAAAGTCCATGAGGTCCCTTGAAATTTTTAAACTTGTTCTTAACTTAGTATTGTCAAATTAAATATTATATTATTAATTTAACTTAGTATTGTCAAAATACATAGTAAAGAACTGATATATTTCTAAGTATATTATATCAGTGTGAATGTGTATTTTATGTTTTCACTATTTCAAAATGTAATTCGTTTTTGTTTACTTTTCATAAATTAATAATTTCCTTACATATTTTTTTTGTTTTAGACTTTTCAATATGCTCACGCCTCCTCGTAGAGTTATCACGCCTCCCTAGGGGAATGTGGCCCATAGTTTGAGAAACGCGACTTTACGAAGAAAGTTTATCAAAATATAATGTAATTAAGATGCATAATATTATATTTCCAAAACCTGTAAAATAATTATATACCATTATACTTTCAAAGAATTTAATACATAATTATATGACATATTTACTAAAGCTCATATTTTTACTATATTATTTTATTACATTAACCCAGTGCTTCTCAAACTTTCAATATTCATGACCCAATATTCAATCATAATTTTCATCACGTCCCCTTTCATACAATAACAATGTATTGAATTTAATAATAATATACTTTGACATTAAGGCTACAGTGCGACTTTAACCTCTTATGTGCCCCTTGCGTATATAAGAGTCTCGCACATCTAGTGTGTTAATTACCCCGGACGTATACATACGTCTTTTCGAAGTGCGATCTTTTCTGTGCACTGCTATCCATAAAATTATTTCGAAGGCTTTGTAATTGAATAAAATGACTGTGACACTATTTGCAAAGGATTAACTTATTTCAGAGAATTTGCTTATTTTTATTCCTTTACTTCCCCCCCCCAAAAAAACACCACATATGCGGGCTTAAGTGGAAAATGGTGGCATAAGAAAGCGAATCGTGTAACTTTTATTTGGTCGCTAAGGGAATAATTATAAATCGTACAAATCAGTGGCGTAACGGAGAATATTAGGCCCACCCCCTACAAATCAGAATTTGAGCCTTAAGCTCAAATACGTACAGGACGTCAGTCAGGCTTCGGGCCCTCTTGCTCCACTGCTATCATCAAGATACATGTTAAATTTTGTGTATAGTTTTATATATAAGCCCATGAAGTCACTATTATTTATTAAACTTGCTCTTAACTTAGAATTGTTGAATTAGTTATATCAAATACATTGAGCAGTACTGATACATTTATAAGTGTATTTCATTACGTGAGAACGTTTTTTGTTTGTTTACTTTCAGTAAATTAACTATTCTTTTACATCATCTTTTTTTTTCGACTTCTGAATACTCTGGCGGTCCCCTTGTCGGTTTATCACGCCCCCTTGGAGAGGCGCTCCCCACAGTTTGAGAAACGCTGCATTAATCTTGTGACGCCAGTTTATAATATGCAACAAGTTTCGCCAAATTTCAAATGATTATAGGTATCTTAAAATTTCGAGTCTGCAAAAGCATGAAATGATGTATTTGGTAAATGTTTAATTTTTTAAATTTCAAGCACGCATCATTAAAATATAAGAGAAAGGGCTAAATTCATCTGACGTCATAGCTGTATGATAGTTATAATCTCGTGTTTTCAGCAAATCACTTCATAGACCTATATCACATCATAATTACACAATAAATGCAAGCACGTGTTTTCAGCCAATCGGTAAAAGCGCTACTCTGTTGCCAACGTTTGCTTTTTGTAGAAATTTTCTTTTAAACTACATATTGGTCAACAATAATAAGACACATAAGTAAACAAAATACATTTGATTCATAAGAACACGTTTAATATCAGAATTTATAATAAAATTTCTAGTACTTTTTTTGGAAAATTTTGTTTAGAATGCTTGAACATTTTTACCCAATGGAGACGATTCATCTCCAGAGGGCGCTGCGATCGTTCACCGATTATAACGTGATTACCAAGTAAACAATAACAGCTAATCGTATTACTCCTTACTTACGTATTTCTTTATGTTTGCAAAATTAAGATTCTTTGAATTCAAAATGCTTAGAAAATATTTCAGACTATTTTTAAAACTTTAAATATCGTCACCGTATTTGATAAAAATAAAAAATAAAAAAAAGTATATTTAATAATGGTACTTACGTATTATCGCAACCTATTGGCGTTATTATAGGAAACGAAGTACATGGCTGCAAATTCAGCGCATACGACAGACACATGCGAAATCGTAATCGCCAACCTGGCGAGTTATCTTGAACGTTGGCGATTGTTACGATAATACGTAAGCACCGAAATAATTAAAAAATACTCACATTTCAATTGAAATGTCTTTTGGAACATCTTTTAGTTTCTGTGACACTGGAGATTTATTCCTTCTTTGCAAAATTCTTTGGGTAGATGGTGGCTCAGAAAAACAGAGTTTTGCAGGAATTGAATTTGGTTTTAATGTCCTTCTGTTGGTGAAAGACTGATACATAAAGTATGCTTCATCAAAATGATCAAAGCATACTGATGAATAGTTAGATTGTTTGAAGTTTGTAATACCCAAGTTTTGTATCTATTTGCTTAATAAATATGGAATTTTCTGTGGAAACCGAAAAACACTTTTCATCCTACAGTCAATATGGCAATTTAATACGCTACAGTATTTCCTTTTGTTATATGATAGTAGAAGCAAATCCAAAAATGCCTCCAAAGTATTCAGTCGAATTAAACACGAATGAAACACATGGCTATTTGATTAGCGTACTGTCATGTGATTGTGACATCAGATGAATCGAGTCCATTGTAAAATTTGAAATTCATCTATATTTTACACAAATGTAACAGCAAGTAAAAGTGAAATGTCAGTTTTGAATTCAATGGAGAACACATGATTGAATTTATCATGTTATCATTATGAAATAAGCCTATTGTCTACGGAAATTAAAACTTGAAGTTAAGTTCGTAAAAAAATGCTCTACCTAATTGAATTCAATATACATATTTGCATGATATGTTTATTATATATATATAAAGAAAAATATACATAAAAATAGTGTCTTTTATTTTTTTTACTATATTTTTCACCGACACTGCTAAGAAATGAGACGTATATTTAACGTATACTATCTAAGGTTAATATTGACAGAGACGTTGCTCTCAATTCGTTTTGAAACGGCCTCTCTCAAAGTATTAGAAGTATCACTCCATAAGGCCGTTGAGCCACAAAAGGTTGCTGACCGCTATTACGGATGATAATATGATGATTTAAGAAGCCTCACATGTGTGTGTGTTTCTCACCTGTCAGTCATGTCGCAAAGTATTACTTTTAGGATCAGAAGAAGAGGGTAGGGATTAAAAGCGTTGTGGTAAGTTGACTGACGGATGGAAAAGGTTAAAAATTGATCAATACTTCTACAGCGTTTGTTTAACGAAAAAAAAAATTCAAAACCTGCCTATGTGAAAAAGATGGTATCTGTTATATAGAAGAGGGGAGGGGGGATAAAATAAAAAATAATTTTTATGTTAAGTACTGCCACAAAAAGGGAATAAAGTTTAGGTGTTTGAGTTTTTTTTAAAGTTAAAAACAAAAGTAATTTTTGTCAAAGTGAAACAACATTTTAGCTCTTTTCAACAGTTATAGCGATGAGATAAAATTATTTTATTATTACAAGAAGAAAAAGATTTCAGGTGCATTTAACAGCGTTTTTAGTATCAACTTCCAAAAAAAATAAATAACATAATAAAAACTCACCGTCGACGTTACAGTGAACGATAAAAAAGCTCGCGTGGATCGTTTTGTGAGGATCGAAGGTGCAGGGTTAGAGAGCTGTGCATTATACAGCTCACAAAGGAGTACTTATTTGTCAGTAATCATCACGTTTAATCATTTATATTGTAAAAGTTAATTATATTTTTGCCTAAAATCATCTAATCAAAATAAAATATTTTCCCGGTTTTCTTTTTCTTTCAGAATTTCAATCCCATTGTGGCAATAATTAGATTTTGACATTTTTTACTTTAACTATATTTTTTCTTATTCCCACATCATAAAGCATCCTTTTCGCATGTAGGCAGGTTTCGATTAATAATAATGGGGTTTTTTTTTTCGTGATATAACTCTGATTAATCTTATTGTATAAGTCTATGTCCCAGGGAAAACTTTTAGGACCTGAAAAGATAGGTTTCAAAGAGTTGATTCTCCTGGTTCTGTCTTTGCTTCTGGATATTTGGGTTTTATTTTTTTTTCTTTATAAGCCAAAAGAAACCCACAAAATTCGAAGCAATTTTTTTAACATTTTTTACAATTTACGCATTAAAATATATTACACAACTCATAACACAGAATTTATATAAAGTTTTAGTTTCATAACGTTGTCACTGTCATAACTTCATGTAGTTGGGGTTGCTTATATCAAGTACTGGTGTCACCGCCTGTATAGAGGAGCGGATGCACGATGAATCTATCTAAAGCAGAGCTCAAACAGTGGGGCGCGCCCCTAGGAGAGCTTGATAACTCTAGGAGGGGGCGCGAGCATATTAAAAAGTCGAAAACAAAAGAATATTTATAAAAACTTATTAATGTTTTGAAAGTAAACAAAAAATACATTCTGACATAAAAAAATAAACATTTACATTGATATAATACACTTATATAAATCCACCAATACTGCACAAGGTATTTTATAATTAATTAATAAGTACTAAGTTAAGAACAAGTTTAATAATTACCAGTGACCTAACCCACTGGCTTCTCATATATAAAATTAAATGGAAAAATTAACATTTAATTTGATAATTTATACGGTTTATAATTAATCTCTTAACTGCCGATTAAAAGTTACGTGATTCGCTCCCCAATGCCACAGGTTTGCACGTTCCCACACATACGTGGTGCCGCGGGGCGGCCGGCCAGAAAGGTAATAAATAAGCAAATCTTGTAAAATAAGTAAATGTTTCGCTAATACTGTCAATGTCTTTTTATAGCATTCCAAAGCCTTCGGAATAATTTTATGGATAACAGTAAACAGAAAACTGTATTTCGCGGAAACACGTATTTATACGTCCGGGGCAATTTACGCACTGTCTGAGCGAGACGTTTAGATACGCCAGCGGCACTTGAGAGGTTAAAGTCCTATTGTAGCTTTGGCGTCAAAGTATCGTGTTATCGAAATCAATACATCTTTATTGTATGGAAGGGGCCGCGATGAAAATTATATGATTGAATATTGGGACGCAAGTATTGAAACTTTGAGAAGCACTGCTCTAAAGAATGGTGTGGTGGCCGCGACAGCTTAGTAGTCAAGGTAACGGACTCATGTCATGAGTTCGAGCCTAGGATTGCTGAAGACCCGCGGTTTTGGGGAGCGATAGACGGTAAATCTCTGTTGAGGCTCAAACGTCCTACCGTTGGTGTGGAAGTTAGGAAGCTAGTTCAGATGTCGTTTTCGTCACTTTACTTTAGTTCAAAATTAGGAGGTCCGTCGCCGAAAGCCCTGCTGCAGCTGAATAGTGTGACGTTAATATTCACTATCTACAAAGGTGTGGGATTTTAGGGGGTGATATGTCAATTCAAGTGTCATCTTTTAGTACCTGACTACGGTTCAAAACTATGAGTTCCATCGCCTACAGCTTCCATACACTTCCATAGTGTGATATTAATAAACAAATAATCATTCATAAGTTGGTTTTGGGTTATATCTATATAATGCGTTCGCTTTTGGATATAAAATAATTAACCTCAGAAACAAGGTCATGCAATCCGTTTCCTTTGAATAAACGTCAAAGGAGAAGGGGGAGGAATTCTTGATGTCAAATGCATGATCCCTATCAGTAAATATTTAATAAATAATGCTTTCTTTTTCTATTGTTTCGTAACATGTTTGAAATAGAATCATTATGTGAGATACACTGATTACATGGTGTTTCTAGTTAGAAAAAATTGTCTTGAGAAATCCTTAAATAATTTGTATTGTAAAACAATTTTCTAACGAGTTTGATAGATTTTTTTTTCTTAAATTTTATGAATGTTTAACTATATTTTGTTGTTATAGCAAAATAACTTCCTTATAACTTTAACAATTTTACAATGCTGTAAAGCTATTGTTAAACTAGATTCTCAAGAAACTCCTTCGCTTTGTTAAAATAAATAAACTTCGCGGAAAATCGGATATAGTTATGGGATCTATTTGTCTCTCTCTCTCTCTCTCAGTACTTATTAGTAATTTTTTTGAAGTTATACTTCTTTTGAGGTGTTAGAGGAAAAGGATGAGGGTAAATTTTTACAATGCGCGCGCACCCCGTCACGGATGTGACGCAAAACCGTCACGGATGCGAAAATCCTTTGTCTAGAAAGATACGGACGGGACAAAT
>BMAV01003180.1:185044-209453 GCA_019973955.1 Trichonephila inaurata madagascariensis
TAATTTAAAAACAGATCGTGTTTAATATTAAAACCTCATCAAAAATATTAAACTAGAATTACAATATGTCTCATTATTAAAAAGACAAGAATAATTCTTACATATTACATTCACTCGATTCTTTTTCTTATAAAATGAATTGTTGGATTATATTTTAATTCTTTTGAAAGTTGATATTAGTTTCCTAGAACTTAAATGAAAAGAAATTTTGCTAAATTTTGAGAGACATTTCATTTTTAATATATTTAATTAAATTTCAGAATATACACAGAGATATAAAGTCTTGATTCAAAACTGTTACACAGATAGAATTAAATTAAATCCATATTTCACTTTTTCTTGAAATTACTACATTTAAAAGAGATAAGAAAACGGTTCTTAAAATAACAAAATTTCTCTTTCTTTTGTAGATATTTTATCTTACAATTACTTTGGCAGAAGGAATGAAAGAATTAAACAAATATAAAGATTCATAAAATAGAATTTCTCACAATTGAAAAAAAAACATTTAAATGAGGTTTCTTTTAAAATATTTATCTTTGCATAAATCCTTTTCAAACTATTTTTGTTATGGTTATGCTTTAAAATATTTTAATATGAGAAAAAAGAAAGTTTCAAAATATCTTAATTCACAATTTTTTGTATATTAATAAATTGAGAAATAAAAAGTTAGAGATAATTAAAGAAACTTAACTTACTGCCTTTTTTTGTCCAAAGCAAAGCCAATAGAAGTTTCCGCATGAGTTATTGGCCTTGAATGGGGAAAGTGCAATTTAAGCTATGAACCTACCATACTATTGCAAAATACTATATATATATATATATATACAAGGAAAAACGTACAATCTTGAATTTCTTAAAAGTTATTGAAATGATTTTATAGACATAAGTATCTTACCGCTCATGCCACTGACCTGAACTCAATGTGTTTTAAGTTTCAAATACATTAAATCAGTGCTTCTCAAACTTCCAATGTTTGCGACCCAATAGTCAATCATAATTTGCATTGCGTCCCCCTCCATACGATAGTGATGTATTAAGTTCTATAATACTATAGCGTTAAACATACAATACGACTTAAACCTCTTAAGCCCCCAACATATATAAACGTCTCGCTCAGCCACTGTGTTTATTGCCCTCAGACGTATATATACGTCTTTCCGAAGTACGATCTTTTCTGTGAACTGTTATCCATAAAATTATTCCGAAGGCTTTAGAAAGCAATAAAATGACCTTGACAGCATTTGCGAAGGATTCAGTAATTTCAGAGGATTTGATTATTTTTCCTTTTCTACCACACACCCTCTCAGAACACCCCATGCGCTTACCTATGTGCTAAACGGGGGCATTGGAGAGCGAATCGTATAATTTTTAATCGGCATTTAAGAGATTAATTATAAACCGTACAAATTGTCAAGATAAGTAATGTTGGCATATAA
The DNA here is from genome assembly GCA_019973955.1 of Trichonephila inaurata madagascariensis. Lineage (NCBI taxonomy): Eukaryota > Metazoa > Arthropoda > Arachnida > Araneae > Nephilidae > Trichonephila > Trichonephila inaurata. The sequence goes on from BMAV01003180.1 coordinate 186,484, forward strand.
TTTTATATATGACAAATCTATAGGGCCACTGGTAATACTTAAACTAGTCCTTAACTTAGTATTGTTAAGTTAATTATAAAACAGACTGTGCGCTACTGATACATTTATAAGTGTAGTAAATGGGTATTTTATTTTTTATTATGTCAGAATGCTTTTGTTTGTCTACTTTCAGTAAGTTAATAATTTTTAAAAGAATTTTTTTCGACTTTTCACACAAGAGGCTCGCACCCCCCTCGCAGGTTTATGACGCCACCCTAGGGGGGCGCACCCCACAGTTTGAGAAACACTGCATTAAATGATTATAAAAATTTAATTTAAATGCAGTTTACTGCATTTGTGATTTATAGTTTCAAGAAAATACTTGTAATGGTATTTGGCACTATCTTTTTCAATGGACTTAATTCTATTTATAAGTCTTTAAGTAATCGCCGATCCGGCATAGTGGTTAGCGACGCTGACTGCTGTGACGTAGAGCCTGGGTTCGAATCCCGGAGAAGACAAGGATGTTTGTAAACATGTAGTGCCATTGCAACAGGGGTTACTCTAAATAGCCGTCAATCCGCAACTCCTCTCGTGAGGTTGGTGGAAGGTAAGATAGGTGGGAGGCCCCTGACCATCCCTATGGTGTATTACCTTAAAATTGGGATGGAACCGATCCAAAACGAACTGTCGCCTGCATTGTGCTCAAAGCTACGGATAACGAAAGGCTTACATCTAGCTTTTTGTCACGATGAATTTCGTGGGCCTTGATCTGACATCGACAGAATGGTGGCATTAGTAAGAACAACGACAGCAGTCTTTAAGCTACATAGCAACCTAAAGTGAGGGAAAGTGAGAGTTATATAACATCGTACTCTTATAAAGTAACACAAGGGCTATTGATGACGGATCTCGTTATTTATAGTACTTCGATCAAGGGAAGAGGACGATACATGAGCTAGCACTCTCTCTTCTACTTGCCACACCGCACCAATGATAGGATATTGGGTAAGAACCTGGAACTTGAAAATATGGGTTAACCTTATGCATTAAGCGTCGATGAAAAACTACAAAATTCTCGCCGTGCCACCGTTTTTCCTACAAGCTTCGAGTTGTTTAGCTGTTTATTGGGGGGAAAGAAGAAGCGTGTTTTTTTCAACCTAAAAACTGTTTATTTTCTCTTTTAAAAAAGTAAATGGTAAAATAATAAAACGAAAATACAGAATTTAATGACTAGAATTACAATATAATAAAAATAAATATTACTTATCTACTGGAAGATATATCCTTAAACATGATGTGTGTGTGTGAACACATAAACCAGTATTCAATTCAGTTCATTGATAGCGTACAAAGATACCCAACTGTCAGACTTATTCGCACAAAAAAAATTAAAAAGCTCATATGGCGCGCAGTAAGAGAAAATGAGAGCAAAAAGTGAGAGCCTTAAATGAGAGCCTCAGACGAAAAACCCTTAAACACTGCTTAGCTATGAACTTTATCCTTCCTGTAATATGCCCTCTTTCAAATTTTTCCCCGTCTCTTCTCCGGAATAAATTCTTTAGAAACGCTGCCAATGCCATTTTATTGTATTCCAAAGCCGTGGGACTGGTTTTAAACAGACTGGCATAATGCAAAAGTTCCACTTTTGAAATGACGAGTATACACGTCCAGAGCACTAAAGACACCAGCTCAGCAGGACGTGTATACACGCCCGCGGCACTTAAGGGGGTTAGTTTTTTTCTAAATTTATTTTTCGTGCAAAATTTACTTGTAGGTAATTAAAATTCTATAATTGTAGATCCTGAATATTCCTTTAAAACTTTCGTGTACTTAAGAGTTCTCCTTTTCAAATTTATGCTTTTATAATAGCACACATACCTACGAGCTCTGTATGATAGCTCTGTACTTCATATGATTGGCACTCAGAAGTGAATAACTCATGCAGAAGAAATTGCTCTTTTGCTTTATTCCCAACCTTTATCTATTAACATTTCAAAAACACCCCTCAAGGAAAATTCTCCGATGTGTGTGGAGACCCTTAATTAGCGGTCTCCCTCAAGCCTGAAATGAGACCGTCCTTTCCGTTTCTCGCTGAAACCTAATCCCTTTTACAAGACACTGCCACCATCCACCTAATCCCGTTACTTCACTTCAATTGAATTAACTTGGTGCACGTTGCCATCCACCAAGATTAACTGCGCGCCTTTACCCCTCACTGCGAATAAAGCAAGAGTGAATCTGTTACGAAGGGAGGAGCCTCCTTCCAGTTAAATCGCATTAACGACAGCAGTCGCTCCTTGCTTAAGGAGTATTAATTGCTCCAAGGATTTTTACGAGGAGGAATCATGATAAATAGATGAAAGAGAAAATGATGCGGTTGGCAGAATGTTTGTAGTGGTGTTTTGGAACGACGACATTTGAAGAAATTTTAATTGTTTTGATTTGTGGGATTGAAGCCAGGAACACCCCCAGAGAAACTCTTGCGGGAGGAGACAGTTTTCCGTAATACTTTGACATCTCTCACATGAAGTGGTATGTATGAATGTTAAGTTAAAGTAATTCTCAAAGAATTTTTACACAACAGTGTGTTGTAGAAGTCTGGGGAATATTTCATAAATTAATACAAAACCAGTCAATTATTAGCACGTGGGGGAGTAGTTCATGGTATGATTGTTGCCAATCAATAAAATGTATCGATCAATTAAAAGAAATAATACACGAAGGGAACCTAAAGTCTTGCCTTGATTATAAATACTTATTGTACTCAAAATATTACAATTAGACGTATGCTTTTTTCGATATAATGTAAGTATTGTTACGAAATTTTAAAGTATGCCCCCTTAGTAACCTGAGAATGTCTAAGAGGTATTCCAGTTACTGCCAAGTTTTAAGTTCAACAGTTGCTTCCCTCACACTTGGCCGACCACTTTTAGGAAGAACCTTATATAACAACGCCTATTTCTTTAAATATCTCATACCATCTTTTTATTGATTTTATACAAGGAAGTTAGCTTTTAAAGCAGCGTCAAAATTTACACTGAACATTAATGGACAATTTCGTTCCTTGAAACCACACATTGGGTTTTCTGCTGAGCCGACGCCATTTCGGCAATAAATGATGTCTTTTTTTTACTACTGTTCCTCCTATTCATTCTTGAAGGAGCATTCATGTTATATATTGCACAGCAAAACTATTAAAACTAACCTATTCAGTGATTAAATTATTCGTTTTCAGCGTAACTATCTAGTAGTGATCCCCTAGCTAAGATAAATAATAATTATTATCGAGCTAAAGCTCGCTTCCAATTGCTAATATTAACCATATTAGAATTTGAATTAGCGTAAGTAAATATGTTGATTTTACAACACATATCTTCCTTCATATTCCCGTCACATCACCACTAATTTAGGATTGTTAATGACTGTGAAACGATATTTAATTACAATATAAATTTTATTTACATTATTAACAGATTTAAACTTAATCAATGATGATCGTTAGTCCACCGAGCTAGCTAGTAGCAGTAGTGAGTTTAACAAGCTTCGAGCGAATGAATTTATGTTCACTGGCATAGGATTGTTAAGTAGTGGCAAAATCCCCGCAACCACCACATTTCGGAGGGGGTAGGGATTCTAAGGAGCCCAAAGCTTGACTGACGATAAATACGTATTTGGGCTTGGGGCCCTAAACTTGAGATTGTATGAGGGCCCTAATAGTCTCCGTTACTTCTCTGTTGCCAAGCGTAAGGTTTTCTGTCTCACCAGGTTGCTGCAGGCGAGAGTGGCATGTTTACCCCAAGTGTGCAGTGTAAAACAGTTTTGGTTCATAGTCAAAAATAATCTCAAAACGAACAATTTGTTGAAATTCCAATCTGATACAGGAAATATACGGTGATGCATAGATAGCATAGAGCCTAACTTTTTCGCTAGGGTTTTCGGTGACATAGCGCTATCCATCAGTGCCATACGAACTATATGCAGGCTCTCGCGCGAGGTGGCATTATTGAAGCGATCCTCACCCACCAATTACATATTTTTCATACTGAAGCTTGATTCCTTCGAGCAGTAATATCGAAGAGTAAACTGCATTCCCTACAATTCTAAATTATTTTCTATATAAAATTCATAAACTCTTTTGATTGAATTATAAATTTTTCAATGAAGTATAATGACATTTCCCACCTAAAATTGCATAAATGCACAAATTCAGTTGTTTTTAAAAGTATCCTTATGTTCTTCCTTTGCATAATGCTGGCAAGTAGCAATATAAACTCGTATGGATAATATGTTTATTGTGATGCTCATAATTTCCTTGTGCTATACAGTTCTATGTTTAGTAAATATTTCATTCCTCCCTGGTGTTTTCTTTATAGAGTTGCATTTAAAATGACTTCATACTGTAGGTTTCTTATATAAGACAAAGAACTTTAGTATGTGTAAAGAAAATCGATAATATTATGGCGTATCTCATAGTATTTTAACATTACGTGAAAACAGTGTAAAAAGTTCTGACAGAAATTAAAATGAAAAAAGCCACCCAGTCCGCTCGGAAGCGTGAGTTTGCAAAAACGTATAAATGAATCATTTTTTTTTTGTATCAAATTTCACCTGCATTAGAATATACCCATAAAAATATCCCAAGAATACAATCACAACAAAAAATATTTAAATGCTATTTTTTGTCAAAAAATGAACAAAAAATGACATATTCAAAGCAATGTCCTTTTATGGAAAATACTTCTGTACAGAGCTTGAAAGAGAATTTTTGAAATGTATAATTTAGACGTGGATCGATTCATATTCTTCATATCAAAGTGGAAAATGTTTTTATATAGAAACCCCGGTTATATTATTTTAGTTGATGGTAACCCTGAAAGTAATGTGAATTTTTTAAAAACTCCAGTTCTGACTTTTTAGAGACGTACTAGCTATATATAGGGGAAAATATTATTATAGATTTTCCATAAATGTACAATGTTCTAAAAATATGTCATTTTTCTTCATTTTTTGCCAAAAACTTGTATTTAAATATATTTTTTATTGAAATAATATTCTTCAAATAATTTTGTACACCATTGTCTCAAAACTAGCACCCAAACTCGGTGCAATCCGCTTTGAAGGAAAAAAAAAATGCCAAATGAATTTTACCTGAATGATTCATAGTTTACGAGAAAAATACGGTAAAGGATGATGAATGAATGATGATGTATGATGGTTCATGATGAGGCTCCGGCACATTTTTGTGATTCTGTATGTGATAGGCTGGATATGGCATACTCTGGCTACTGGATAAGGCTTGGATGTCCGGTTCTATGCTTACCTCGATCACCAGATTTCATACAATCAACTCAAGTATTTGTTGTATTGAGACGTAGTGACTATACAAATGGACTTAGTTTCTCGTTTGCATGATGCTTGTACTTTCTTGTACACCGTACTCATGCAATGTGGGCTATCTTCCATTCCACGGCGCACTCTAATCTGCCTCGATATTCACGGCGGACACTTTGAGCATCTGCCTATTTTAAATATTTATAAATACTCCTGTTGATGTGTTCAGTACCGTATTTTTCTTTTATAACGGCTGTGATGTCATACTTAGTTTTCGTTTTTCCTCGTAAACTGCGGTAACTCATATAATTTACTAATGATAACCCGTAATTTAAATAGGATAACGCGTAACTTCTTTTTACTTGTAAGTTATTCATTGTGCATTTTTTATGTACTCTGAATGAGAAATTTGGATGTGTAAATCTCGGGCGCTATTTTGGGGCCACCCTGTATGCAACTTTTCTAATTCAAGCGACACTAAATGTTAAAAATAAAAAATAAATTATTCATTTATACGCTATGGCAAAAACACGGTTCCAAATGAAGTCAGTAACCTTAAGAAAGCTGAATGAAAATTTGGCAGACAAATAATCCACTCGAGGCTGGAGCAGCGTTTCTAAAACAGTGCGGCACGCTCCCTCGGGGGTCTAATAATTCTACGAGGGGAGTGTGAGCTTATTAAAAATTCGAAAACAAAAGATTATTTAAAAAAAGTAATTTACTAAAAGTAAATAAGCAAAATACATTTTGACATAATAAAAAATAGAATACACATTTACACTGATGTAATGCACTTATAAATGTATCAGTACTGCACACACAATGTATTTTATAGTTAATTTAACAATACTATAAGTTAAGAACAATTTTAATAAGTACAAGTGACCCCGTGGGCCTGTCATGTATAAAACTGTACACAAAAATTAACACTAATCTTTATAATTTTTTTACGATTTATAATTTTAATCTCTTAGGATTCACTCCCAAATTTCACCATTTCCACGAAGTTACGTGTATGTGATGCATTGTGGTGGGGGGGGGGGAGGAGAGAGAGAATACACATAAGCATACCCCCTGAAATAAGTAAATCCTACGCAAACACTGTCAAGGTCCTTTTACTGTATTCTAAAGTTTTAGGAATAAATTTTTGGATATAAGTGCACAGAAATTATTGTACTTCGGAAAGACGTATATATACGTCAGGGGCAATTTACATTTTAACTGATCGAGATCGTGGCACTCAAGAGGCTAAAGTCGTATTGTAACTTTAGCGTCAAAGTACATTATTTTTTAATTCAATACATTATTATTGAAAGGAAGAAGGAGGCGGTGAAAATTATAATTGAATATTGGATCGCAATTACTTAAAGTTTGAGAAGCACTGGATTAGAGAAATAAAACAGATCGCGAAACAAGACTGATTTAAACAAATATGCTTTAAATTGAAACAGATTCCTTAAAATACACGAACAATAGCTTGGTCCTACACTAATCTGTCCTTAGACTTTGTCTCAGCGAGACTTGCATATTTCCACTATCAACCACTAAAACGATAAAGGAAACTTATTCTAAGTTTAGAAGCATTCATGTACAAGGAATTGGACGGCAACAATTTAAACAAGTATTGATAAAAGTAATCATTCAGGAGAGGACCCAGTAATCAGTTGAAATATGGACAATTCTGTCTTTACAGAGTGCAGCTCCATCCATCTTCATCACTCGGTTACAGTGATCAATTCTATTTAATCATCATTAACGCTTCGTTCTTCTTTAAATATGGATGGTCATTAACGTTTATTCAATTAGCATTGGCAACACTACCGCATTGCAGAGGTCCGTCACATAGTTTGGAAATTAACCAGAATCTAATTTACTACTCAACATAAACCGACAGTTAAGCATATTCCAGAAATTATGGTTTGAATGCGTGAGCTCGTTATGTGTACTGGAATGCTATGATTCACTTATTTAAACGATCACGTGTCATTCGTTAAACATGAAAAAATGAGTGACAACCGATCGTAATTCTTTCGCTCTTAGTTTTTATTTGTTTATTTTTCTTAATAGAATATTTTCAATCGAAAACATTATACCCAAAACTTAGATAAAGTGTCTTTCATTATTCTCAGGCAGTTTTTTCTCAAAATTCCGATTTTCAAGATTGGCTTATAAAAAACGAGACAAGATCAAAAACATATTAATATTTTAGATATTTATTGATGCAAAAATCTGTAAAATGATTGTTTAGCATTTTTAACATGCCTTTATTAGCTTCACCTGTATGTAACGGAATCTTTGAACTCGATTTTTACCGCGCTTTAAAAGATCAGATTAATTCGAAATTTCACACACTTGTCAAGGACCGATGCCAGAACAATAATTTAATAATTGTGTTCCACTGTCCTCATCAGGATCGTCAGGATTGACGATTTTCTATTTCCACATTTGACGACTAATTTGAGATTCCATTTCCAGATTTGGTGAATAAGAGATTAAGTTAGAACCCTAAAGCGAAAATGCTTATGGTTAATATAAATAGTGAAAAATATCACTGACTTCGCACCTTCTTCTGCATTAAATATTTCAAACTTAGCTCTTCCAGATTTCCTTCAATTGGCTGATCCTACATTTTGCAAACCATACCGTATCGATGCACTAGTAGGATGAAAATGAGTATTCCAGATTCTTAAAAAAATGACGCATTTAAGATTAATTCATCGACGAATAAATGAAAGTTTAAATAACTAAAACTAAAAAAACACTCTTTTATTGAAGATCGAACTAAGAAATGAAAAAGAAATTATAGTTTGAAAAAAGTAAAAAACACGCTTTTATAGTGAATCGAAATAAAAAGTAAAAAATAATTCTTAATATAAGAATAAAATGATTCAAACGAGAAAATTAATACCATTGTGGTAAAAGCGTGGGGTACTTTGTACAACATTTGCACACTAACTCTGCATTTCGGAATAGAAATAGTTTGAAATTATAACATTTGATATCGAGCACCCCATGCTTTTACCACAATGGCATTAATTTTCTCTATTTAATCATTTCATTCTTATATTAAGAACATTTTTTTTTTTTACTTTTTAGTTTGATTAACTATAAAAGCGTGATTTTTAGTTTTTTATAAAGCTATAAATTTTACTTAAAAATTAGCAACTATGTATATATATATATATATACATATATGTCAGGTGTCGGCAACCTATAGGACGCGGTACAATTTTCAATGGCTCTATGAACTACTCAACAAATCTGTTAATTTTTTAGTGGATGAAAGTTGATAAATTTGTATTGAACCTTATTTGACAAACATCTTCAGAATTATGGACATTCACAGAATTACGAAAAAACCTGAAACATAAATCTAAAGATAAATTTCCAGCTATTTTGTAAATTATTGAATGCCATTGCTGGAGAGATTTAATTGTTTATTGAGAGAAATTTTGCAAGTTCTCTGCTTTCAACTTTTGGTTCTACATATCTGATTAAAAGTCTTTCCTGGTATGAAAAATATTTCAGAGCCACAATTTATACCCCTGACTTTGTGATCTGAATGTAGAGCGGTGCAAGCACTAGGTTCGCATTAAAAGTTTTATTTATATTTTAATTTAACTATATGCAGGGAAATACTTATGTCTCTGTTGTATATTTTTCATGTTAATAAATAAGTCTAAAAATACAAAATATATGTACAATTCTTTTTTAACAAAAAAAATAAAGATTGTTATATTTTTTATGTTGTTTATTGTTTTTGTTAATATATATCTTTAAATGAAGCAAAATTAATCTATAATAAAACTGCAAATCTATATTATTGACTTCTTTTCTCTAACTATGCATGCATTATCGCGGAAAATAAATTGTTTCAAAATTGCCCAACTGCACACTGAATGATATTGGTAGTTTGGCTTAGCACGCCACATATAAATGGTTGCTGACCCCTGATATATATATGTGTGTGTGTGTGTTTGAGTGTGTGTATTTGTGAGTGTGCATCTGAGTGCGTGTTTGAATGTGTACGTTTGTGTTTGTGTGTGTATGTTTGAGTGAGTGTGTGTTTGAATTAGGGTGTTAGAGTGTGTTTGTGTTTGAGAACGCGCGTGTGTGTTTGTTTGTCTGTGTGTGAGAGTTGTGAGTAATAATTCATTTACATTCTCTACCTCGTTGTTTTACTTAATGCTGGTTTTACTTCCTGCAAGACATCACATGCTAATTAATACTTTTAGTCCCCCCCCCCCACAATGGGAAATATTGTAATCCCAAATTTATCTCCTCAAAAACTACCACGCAGGCACATTTCAAAGTAAGGTGAGGCAATATTTCATCAGCCACTGCAATCTGACTCTAATCACAGTATTTATTAACAAAAATCATATGAATCTCATAGCTTTCGGTTCAAGCACATATAAAAGCTGAGATCTCTGGTAGGTAAAGAAAACTTTTGTTCATTGTCTAATATCCGTGATTGTTTAAGTTGCTTCAATTCACTTCATCACTTTATGTGTAAAAAGTTTTAAAAATGTGGAATTAAAATCAGAAAACGTCTCGTCAATCCATTAAATTACAGCCACAACATGAAAATGTCTTAGTAACATGTTAATTCCAGCGCAATTGCTTCCTGCACATATATATGTAATAATTTACTTAAATTTTCTCTTGAGTAATTTTAATTCATAATAGTCCTGAGCCCTCCAAGATTTCTCAAGGTAATTCATATTTATTTTATCTGTCTAACAGAAACTAACCACGACTTCATCTCACAAAAAACAAAAAAGTTTGTATTTTTAAATCAAGATTGATCCATCTTTGTATTCTGACCAATAAGAAAAGCTTTTATTGGGAATCTTATGATTGTAATAGCTTCCGTTTAACCAAAACTGTAAATAGATAAAATTTCGGGATCGAACAGAAGCCTTTTTAGTGAACGCAATTTAATGTATTTCTTTGTGTATTTCTATTTATTTTATGTTTATGAATTTCTTTCTTTTATGCAACTAAATATAACCGTGAACTTCTATCTAGTAAAATATTTACTTTTCAATTGTGCCACGACAATAACTAGAAACAAAACCTTAATAACAAATTGGTTTGAGTCGCGTATTATTTCTTATACAGGATGTCCCAGGATCATTAGGACAAACTTTATGGGGAGGTAGGACACATCACAAGGATTCTGATTTGTATGGCAACCCATGCTTGGAAACGTCTTCGTTCGGCACTAGATGGCGTTATTCACAAGAGCGTTTAACGAAACACATCTGCATTACCACAATCATTTGAGCTGTCATTGCACGTAGAGAGGTGTGATACATTTTACAAACACCGAGCTGGCAGATATGCATCTGATTTATGAATTGGCAGAAGGAAATACATAAACAGCAAACAGAATGTATCGCGAAAGGTACTCACAGAGATAAACTGCACCACCAGATGTTTACTAATTTACATCACAATTTGTGTGAATATGGATCATTATGAAGAGATAGGTCCAGTGAAGGCGGGTCACGAGTGATTCGAATTCTCACCATGGTACAAAATGTGATGGATACCGTTCGAAGGAATTCAAATACCATCTTTCTACTGCTTGTTCATTTCCTTCTGCAAATCTGTAAATTGGAGCATATCTGCCAGCTCGGTGTTTGTAAAACACTCCATTCTCCGCTACAGGCGATGGCAACTGAAATAACGGCGGTAATGCAGGTCTGTTGTAAACAACGCCATTAAGCGCCAAATGAAGACGTTTCTGACCATGGATTGCTATGTAAATTTGAATCTTTGGTATTCCCTTAAAATTTGTCTTAATGATCCTGGGACACCCTGTATTATTAAATTTATTTTAACTTTATTTCTAATGAATTGCTGAATACCTTTATTGAATTTATGCATTGCGATCCTGTAAAGGTAACTGTAATTTTTTTTAAATATACTACACACTTGCACACAATAAATGTTCATTGTTTAAAATAATAATGCAGGAAAGACGATAGTGAAAATTAGTTTATGTGGATATAAACCATACATGAAATTAAAATTTTATAAACGTTATACAGAGAATCCGGGCTTAAAGTATCCAAAAGTATGATGGCTTATTATTACGGAAATACTCTCAGAATGTAATAAACGGATTGGAAAACTCTCCGAGATTTTTTAGGTCTACTCCGATTGGCCGCACATGCGCGCATTATTCAGCAATCGCAGACGATAAACTTTTTACACCGATTTCATTAGTAAAGATGTGGACGCCGCAGTAAAATATTTAGTGCGTACTTTGGTGAACAGAATTTAAATCAGTCACGCGTGTACAGCGACATGTTCGAAAGGAATGGAATGTCGCTGACTTAAGACTTACCAGGACTTGCCTAAAAGACCTATCAAGACATCTACAAAATGACTCATGCGCACAATCAACAATGTCTCCTGTCACGAAAACTTAAGCATACTCACCAATTTTTGAAATAAATTGAAATACCTAAGCTCCAGTCTCCTTTAAAGTTCTTTCCCATTGGTGGATAGGTTTTAATGTCGGAGGATCAACATTCTATTCTGTTCGAACACGTCGCTTTACACACGTGACCGATTTATATTCCGTTAACCAAAGTACGTCCGGCAACTTTTACTGTGGAGTCCACATCTTTACTAACGAAGTCAGTGTAAAAAGTTTATCGTCTGTGATTGCCGAATAATGCGCACCCGTGCGGCCGATCGGACAAGACCCAAAAAATCTCGGAGAGTTTTCTAAACCATAGATGAACAGTTTATTACATTCTGATGGGTAGTTCGGTAATAATAAGTCAATACTTTTGGATACTTTAATCCCAGACACCTTGTATTATTTGAATTTGATACTAACGTACATTATATAAAATGCATAATATTAAAGCAAAAAGCAATTCATCGTGAATAGTCTTTACATTGTTTTGAATTGGGATACTAATTAATAAACAATCAATCTGAGAAAATTTATAAAACCATACACGGAATTTATCAGAAAATATCCATTGTCAATTTAATTATCAATGTACAAAGCATAGCGATCAAATATCGCATCATAATAATCAAACTATCATCACAATCTAATTCCAAGTGTTCAGATAGCCTGATGGCAAGCAATAGTTTATTAAGTAAGTTTAACCACCGGGAAACCGTGCGTGCGTGACGACCATTACATCTCGTATCACGAAGGACACAAATTTCGAAAACGCATACAATAAATACGATCCGAACTTCGTCACATCACTAGTTGAGCGCACACAAAAAAAGCAATCAACATCAGAAGTTATTTGTTGCCCTAAGAAAGACAGGGTGTGGTTATAATCTCCAACCCCTTGCTAAAAATGGCAGAATAAATTACCAAATAATTCAACGCCCTTTTGAAGAGGCTGGAAAAGAAGGAAACAAAAAAAAAAGAACTTTCTGAAATTCTACAACTTCCTCAGTCTTAAGTAATCAAATAATAAATAAAGAAAAAACACTAAAAATGACAGCAGAGCCCACGGAATAAATTAACAGGCGCATAACGACGTTAAAATCTACAGATTTTTATGAAGTTTTCTTTGGAGCCCGCTAAAAATAAACAGTATTTACTGCCACCGCGGGCAGTAAAATTTGCTGTGATGAGAAGGAAGGGTTCGGCACAACTCAATCTGCATAAGTTGGGCGCCTCTAAATGAAACATTATATTTTATTACTGCATTGCGTGGGGCAGTTTCGGGATGGAATAAATGATCAAAGGATTATTTAGGTTTACAAGTCGCAGCAGATTTATGATGAGTGTATATGTGAAGTTATTGGAAAAACTCTTTGTGCAATGCGATTCTACAATGAAGAGAGGCTATATCCGCCTTGTCATTGCTGCCAAGATAAAGGAGGAGTCAAGTCGATTTTTAATAATGTAAGAATTCATTGAATACAAAATAGTTGTTATAGAACTATTTTAAATCATTTTCTTCAAAAATAACTTTAGATTGTCTTCACACATTCGGTTGTAATAAAATTTAGAAACTACTTATAAGGGCTCATATGCTTTACAATCAAAATATGTATGAAATATTTCTTTTAATTAAAGATATTTTCCTTTAAAGAGTTTTCTAATTTATCTTGAATTGCATTAAATTTCATTAATATTTTTTTAATAAATCTTGCAGCTTCGAGTCGTAGACAAAAACAAAAACTTAATTTTCTATAGACATTTAAAAGCGTCCATTTTATTTCTAATAGTAATACAATGCTTTTGATATTTTTGATGCAGTACATCAAGATTTGTGGAAAAATGTATATAGTAACTTTGTGTTACAGACATATTTTTATTACTCCTTGCATAAAAAAGTCTAATGCAATCGTGCTCCCATACAATATTAAATGAATGTATTTAGGAATTATATATATATGATTAAAAACTATGTTTCTTTTTTCAAATGAGCTGCATTTTGGCAGTATAGTATTTGCAGACACAGCAAGTCCCGAAGTGTGGCAGACATTTCATAGGTGGCTCCATCTAGTGGTGCTAAAAATTCCTGACACTCGAAGTTATTCAATTCAAGCTCTCGTCGGATGCTAACAATTGAGGGGATTTGATTTTGCCGAGAGTACCAGAGCGAAATTGATACTTAAAGTATGCGACTACGTTTGGAATCGTGATTTTGCAAAAGCGTAAAAATGGATAATATTTATGACATTTAGCGTCACTTAGATTAGAAAATGTATATAAAATTCGGTTAAGAATAGTATTATAATAAAAAATTATGTAAGTACAATATTTTGACAAAAAATGAACATAAAATGACACATTTTCAAAATATTCTCCTTTTGTGAAAAATGCTTCTATTATAATAATATTTTGCCTGTATTCAGCTCAGAACTCTGTACAAAAGGCTCAACTAGAATTTTTGAAATGCATAACTTAGAAGTCGGTTTATCCAAGTTTTACAAAAACAGAAGAAAGAAATTTTAAGAAAATACGCTGATAATTATTTCAAATGATTGTAACTCTGAAAATAATGTGTATTTTTCAAAAGTCATAATTGAGCCTCTGTACAGAAGTCTGAGCTATATACAGGCAAAATATTAATACAATAGAAGCATTTTTTACAAAAGGAGAACATTTTGAAAAAAGGTTATTCTAAGTTAATTTTTTGCCAAAATATTGTATATAAATAATTTTTTTTGTCAAAATGTCCTTAAAACAATTTTATACATGTATTCTAATCTAAGTGACACTAAATATCATGAAAATTATCCATTTATGCGCATTTTTAAAATCACTGTTCCGAACGTAGTCGGATTAAGGGCTCTTTTACATGTCACACAAACGCATGATATGCGCACCTGGTATTTTCTCTGTCTGATCAGATTTAAGAGTATCTACTAATTTCTATAAAATATGTTTTTTAAGTAACTTTAGAAGAAAAGGCTTGTGGTCTTTCGGCTCAAGTGTTCCTCTCTTGTCTAAGAAAGACCACAAGCCTTTGACCGCCTTTTCGTTATCGTCGATACCCACATGTGAAGGAATTTAAAAATGATTGTTTTGTTGTATTTATAAATAAAGTTCAGGGTTTGCCTTACTTCTAAGATAATTTGGGTGTTTGTGTCATGGTTTCTTATGACATTCTGGATGGCTGGTTTGGAACAAATATAATTCCATATATATTGTTGGCATTTCTTATTGAATTTTTGAGTTATTAAGAAAAAATGAGAATGTGCTCAAAAAAGTTATATATTTAATGTCTAATCATTCTTAAAATTTAATTTAAGAATGATTAGACATTAAATATATAATTTTTTTAAACCATTTATTCTAAATTTAGCTAAATTATTTTGCTCTTAAGAAATTTTTTTAAAAGTTATTTTAGTATCACAACTATTTTTTGAGACAGGAAGAATAAAAAAAAAAAGATGGAATCAATAATCTTTGCAAAATTAGAATTCCAGATTATTATTATTATTTTATTTTTTAGAATAACATTTTTCAATGTGTACAAACCCTACCCCTACCCCTCTCAGATCATTGAATCGATCATTTAGAAATATTTCGTAATGCCATGTATCGTCAGAAATGAATGATAACTGCCCTCTTAAACAAAACAACATTTTTACAAAATAACAAATTGTTGTTAGCGAGTTCTTATTTCATCTTAAAATTAATTTGATTTTTTTAATGAATTTTAAAAATATTATTTTTTATTTTAACTATAACACTTTCATAAACGTGATAAAAGTAAAAATTGGTTAAGCTTTCATTTTCTGCATAAATAATTATACGTTTTGGTGAATGAAATAAAACTGCGTATATGAGCATATCTTATGAAAGAATATGCAAATTATTAACTTTTGGCTGTCAATCACTGATTGGCTAAAGCTCCAGCATATTATAACTGGGCATTCGGAGAAAGTGTATAAAACAGAAGATATTCCAATGGTGAGACATAATTTTCATGCGAAAGTGATTGCGTGAAGTCTTGTATATTGTGTTACAAGGTCTTGCAAACGGAATCCTGAATATCATGAACAGATATTAATTTAGAAAGAATATGGAACTAAATGATATTGGATGGACAAATTAAAGGATCAAATGTCATTTTGATCAATTTGGGGCTACCGTTCTATGATGTTCTTAGGATTAGGGGTTATTATTGCCGTAGAAAAGTGAAATTCACACACATATATGAACAAAGGAAAGCGTATTGAACATATTGAAAGAAAGCGTTGACAAAATGTAAGATCCTGATATACATCCGAATTAACGATTTGATGTGTAACCAGAGTACATATAATTCCAACGACCATCGATATGTATCTGGACTAATGGGTCTTATTTATCCTTGGATGAAAGATTTTGGCTTCCATTTCAAAACTAAAATCACCTTGGTCGTGGGTTATGATGCCATCGAAAAACCGCCGTGTAAGAGCATTGGTGCAAGTTAAGTCTGAGCTTTCTCAGAGTCTTTACGTTGGTGTGGTATGGAATTTAATGAGAATGGGATGTTGGTTCAGGTATCGTCCTTGTCACTTGATTGCAATTTAAAATAGGTTTCTCAGTCACCAATGGCTTTCATGTTGCCTTAAGGGTGATGATATAAACACTCCCTAATTCTTCTCTTTATACTTTTCGTACACTTCCCTAACCAACGCTATTGTCAGATATTTTTCCATTTGCACTCGGTCTCTGATTAATAGGTGTGTTTTCGGCCATCACTGGTTCATGATGTTCTAATTCTCCAATTGTGTGTGTGTGTAATGGGGGAAAATTCAATTGTATGACAACCACCAACTTTACAGTCAATCATCATCTTGATAACAACTTGATCATGGCCGGAAATAGCACAACGTAATTTTTTATTTGATTTATTTTTTATTTTTATTTTTTTTTTGTTTATATTTTTATTTGATTTGTTTGTTTGTTTTTATTTTTGTTCTTGTAGTTTCATTTCTTGAATAAAACATTCAACTCTTATGATGCTTTCAGCGTTCATGATTTAATATGCATCACATTTATTGGCTCTCGTCCCATTCTTAGATCTTCCTATCGAGTCCATTTTTACGTTATAAAGTGCACCTGTTTAATAATATAAATTGATACACTGATTAATATTTTTTCTAATAAAAAAAGTTTATTTTTGGAAAGATTTTATAATTTTTTGAAAGACTTTTTTTAATAACAGCCTCTTTGAATTACGTTTTTTTTTAGGTTTCAGTTTTAAAATTCTTACAAAAATATTTGAATTTAAAAAAAAATGACAGTCCATTTCCCTTTCTCCTCTTCTATAATTCATAGAAAAAGCCTTTCTCTAAAGAATAGGGTTTCTATTTTTTTTCTAACTTTTTTTCTACCGAATATTATTTGTTTTCCTCTTTAGCATAGAATATCTGTATTTCTTTTATCATATCACTTTACGCAATTAGTTGAATTTCCATCCATAGCGAAATACATTGTATTATCTTTCATCAACATAAAAAAAATACATTGCGCACGAGAGGTTTAATTCTCTGTGGGATTTTCAGGATGCCACTCCGATAAAAATTTACTGCCAATTAATAGCACACAAGGGATATTTCAACGCCAAACAAATGTGCAGCACTAAAATGCAATAACACTCATTCTACAGAACGGCAATAAACTCGAGCAGGGAGATACCCATCCTCTTTTTGTACTTGTTCCGTTAATGCCCTTAACATTCCTTCTGTTTGTGTCCTATTGAGACTAGTACATCTCCCTTTTCCCCCATTTATCTTTTTTAATGTACTATGCATATTTCTCAGAATGGTATTATTTTCTTTTTTTTTTTATTTGCTGCTAACATTGTTTGTTTGTTTTTCTGTGCCCTTCTTGGCCCAATTTTTTTTTTTTTTTTTTTGAGAAACTGCATTTGAGTTTTTAATGATGTCATTATGTCACTTGTACAAGAATTGACGAAATCCCTTGGTCTTTATAAAAATCTAGATAGTAAAAAGTTAGTATCAACATATGGTGGGGAAAACAGATGCATTTTTGGTAATTATTTCTCTATTTTTTTACGACAGAAGTTTTGGTTTCGAACACAAAGGTAAATTTTTTCTTTAACCATTTACAGGGTCATTTTGTTTCTGAATTATTAATGAAAAATTTCATTTTTTAGGCTTATTTTCTAACATATATATCGTTTTTAACGCGCGCGCGCGTTTATATATATATATATATATAATGGCATTATTCTTATACAAAATTTCCTAAAAATTAATGTAAAAATATCTATTTAAATAAATGAGTAATTTACTTGTAAATTTGGCTTTCTGTGTGGCAGAAATCATTAGACTTTGGAGACAATTCATACACTAACTATAAATATAAGTATTATAATACCCAGCTTTTATCATGGATTATAGATTTTATTTACATCTTTTGCATGAACATAAATAATTACGACATTATTAATCAAAATCTATCATGTGTATTAAATTCGAAAACTCGGTACTGCACATAACCCAACATCGCAATTTGAACAGTAGAATCTTGTTTCTTTTCTTATCTTCTTTTCTTTACTGTCTTTTTTTTGAGCAGCAAGTAATACAAAGTCGTGTTGGATTAGTTATCTTCTCTGTTGAGGAAATGTAGTCAACAAAGTGTCTTTCAGACACGTTTGAAGGCAGTTGCTCAGCGGAAGGATATCCCCTTTTTGCCGAAAATCCCATCGTGTGATACTTTTTAATTATTGGGAACCCTAAGAAACATGTGTGAAATAGTTCGGGAAAGACCGATTGAACAGTGCAAATTTCGCAATGCCCAAGCTAACCTTGGGATGAGCCAGGGTGGTACATTTTGCCTGCCCGAGATCAATTTGAGAAAAACAGAGGTGGTTAATATTTTTCTCTTAGTACAATAATAAAGCGGATTTTTATAGTGTAGGCTGTCCGAAAAGTATGACTACACTTTCAAAAATTCACTAAAAATAAACAAAGGTTTTAGCTTACGGTTTTTTTACGTTCCATAAAGAAAAGATTAAAATTTCTGTTAAGTGAAATGTGTGCAAATTAGACGTTTGTAAACATTCTCGTATCAAAATAAGGTCAGCATAAGAACCAATTCAAGTTATTGAAGGGTTTACCGAATTAAAATCTGCAGCTCAAGAACAGCGAAAATGAGGCACCACCACACTGAAGCTTAGAAGTTAGAAGAAGCTTTCAAACTTAGACCTCTAACCATAACACCTATGGACATTTTCTTGTAGGATACATGGAAATGTTCAATTCGTAACACTGATAAATTTAAGTCAAATTATATTGACCAATCAGAATGGTGATTTACAATCCTTCATAGGACGTGGCCAGAAACCTTGTATATATTCGTAGTTTTACGTGCAACTGTTAGTGCGCACATTGCAATCGTACTAGAAAATATTGCAAAATAACTTTGGTATTTTCATTATGGCATAAGCAAAAAATCTAAATGTGTATCTTTTCTTGTTTATTTTTAATTCATATTTCCATACCTTCCAGACATACGTTATTTTTATAGGATCTTTGCGGATTTTCTTTGTTTAATTTCTGTGCATGCAAGGATTAAAAAAAAAACAGATTATGGAAATATTTTGTTGCGGTTTTATAATTTACATTAATATTATCTCTATTAAACTAAGAGCTGCGCAAGAAAATCATATCTCTGCTCAAGGGATATAGGAGTTAATTAACTGCAAGTGCCGAAATAAGACGAGCAAGATATATTACCATTAAAATAATATTTAACCCTAAATATATACACTTTATATCTGAGTGAAAGACTGAGTATGATAATTATTAAAATATTTCGTTGCTTTAGATAAGAATCTTATGTAAAAAAAAAATGGAAGATACAGCCTTCTGCAATTCATATATTTGCATTAATTTCCAAAAAGGCACATGAATTATATTAAACGAAATGCGTTACAATTTTTCAATATTATGTCTCTCTCATGATCTTTTGAGCATCAACATAGCTCAAAACCTGTTTCAGGTACTTCAAGGAATAAAGATAAAAATAATAATAAAGAAACGCTAACTAACCTCTATATAATCAAATAATAACAATTCACATTTCTTCGTTTTCTTAAGATAATAATAATTATCGTTGATTTCATCACTTATTAACATTTGCATATCATTTTTTTTTTCATTTTTGTTTAAACAAGCATACATAATATATTTTGAAGCAATTTCATTTAAATTCAAACCTGCTTCCTGTTTTCACGTAACGAAAACAGAAAAAGTTTAAAAGGAGAAAAATGTGAGTATTTGGAGAGTTTTCGAAAGCTATCGTGCTCCGAAAATATTCTAAAAATTAGTTTCATTTCGGAATGTTTTCAGTCACTTTTTGGAATAGGAAATAACTTTTGAAACTTCCACACATATATATAAACAAGAGTAGCAGTTAGATGGCGTAGTTGGTTATTCCCTGACCTTTTAGGCCCACCTTTGCGGGGTCAACCCTGGCTAAGTAGGTGGATTTTCATGATGCAAAAAATCGTGAGCGCCCTGTCGTATGACTATGTCACATGTAAAAATACTTAGAGTGCATGTTTGGCTTAAGTGCTCTCGACAAAATTAAATTCCCTGTAGAATTTTGCATCGTCAGACCTGAGGTGCCTCCTTCTGGAGAGGAAACTAGGTGTAAAAACTACATTGTAGTGATTGGTATACCACCTTTTGGTACCCCACATCAGAAGGAGATACAATCTCTCGGGGACTGCACTGGGTCTGTAATGATAATTACCGATCCACAACCCCATTTGAAAGAAAAATTTAAACAGGAGTTTACTTATACACTTGAAAAAAACCTATTTAAAGCTCCATCTGTTTAAAAGTGGAATGTATATATTATTTTAATGCATGGTGAGATGTAAAATTAATTTCATTATTATTTTTTTAAAGAAAATAAAGGCATTTTGTTTGTAAATATAAGGCTACAAAAATTGTTACTCTACCCCCGGAATGGCCTCTATGAGAAAACGGTCCACAATAAAATATATTGTGAAAGACAGTATTCTAAAGAATAGCAAACTAAAAGCACTAAGAGAAGAACATTTCCTCGAATTCACCCTGCTCAACAAGATTCCATTCCAAAGTACAACACCCTTCATATTCTCGACAACACCCAGAAAAGTACCAAGCCTCCCATAAAATTGGATATTTCGTCCCAGTGTAAAATTATACCAACGTCGACAGATCCTTACTCGGAACCGTGACAGACGGAATTGAAGCACCCTTTCGAATATCCACTGAGGAGCGATTTAAATGTATTGAAACAGTGTTCCATCAGAGGGGAGAAAAAATTTGAAAGTTAAGGGGAAGACCGTTCCTGTTTTCGACATTTCGACAGAACGCTAGATGGCGCTGTATTGGCTTTTTAAAACAGCATCAGGGAGAATCCGGAATATTGCATGAAAATAAGTTCTTCGCTGTTTATATAATACAGCGAGGGAGTTCGCGAGACAAAGGAAGCAGTGGGGGAAATGAAAACAAAATAAGAAACTGGAGAAATGGGAAAACGGGAAAATGTGATGTCCGGGCGAGGTTTTTGTGATAAGACATTCACTTCAGTGGAGTTGCTGACAACTGAAAAGGGACTTGGAAGTTTTAAGTTCATTTTATGTTGTTGTTATACATTTTTTTTTTATTTCTTATGGTTGCTATAAAAATGCCACAATCTTTGGAAATGGAGGAACTGGGATTTTGGTTGGATCCTGGTTGTAGGTGGAAAGGATAATTTGAGAGATCCGAAATATAGGAAACTAGTGAAAGCACCGTATTGTTATAGCAGGTATAATGTAAAAAGTCAAGAATAAGTTCATGTTAGGATAAGAATAAAATGTAATTTTGATAAATAGACATTTAAATTTCTAAGCAGTTGTACTGATTTGTAGGAAATATTGCTTTTTCATACAATTACTTAATTCGGAATTACTAAAGAAATATAATAGTATGATTTTTTTTCTTACTCCTAAAGTTTCATTCAAGATAAATAAAAAAAAAAGAAAAGAATTTAAACAATCAAGTACAGCAATGTTTTAAAATTTCTATTAGTAATTCTACTAAAAAGTGTTGGCGACTCCGAAGAATCCGTTCGTGAGAAGTTTCCAAAGCCCCGTTTACATGGACGAAAATTGCCGGAAAAATACCGGCTTTGATCCTCTCTAAACCCGTTTATACGATGAGCCAGTATTATACTTGTTGAAAAAGCGGTTTGTTTTTTTTACCCATTTTGGAGCATTGTAATGCGGAGAAAAGCGAGTTAGTTTTCAAATTTTCCAATGATGCATTGCGACCGAGATTCATGTGTTCAAAGATGGCTGCTGTTATTGATTGTCCACGTTGGTCCACTGAAGAGCTTTATATAACATCTGGGGAAATCAAGAAATACCACAAAAATTTGATGGAACTATCCAAGATTCGGAAGTGTATAAAAAATTTTGTGACGAATTCAATTAAATCGGATATTCTCGGACAGTTCTACAAATTCGTAACAAAATAAAAGCTTTGAAACGGGTCCTTTACGGTTCTAATTTGATATAGGAGTGCTACATGCCAAGTTGTTGCTTACGTTCACCAAGATGGACGATAACATTACAATATGATTACCTTGATATTTCTATCGTTTGTTAATGTGATTTGTCATGGGATGACGTTTATTATATTTAACTTTTTTTCGTGGTAACCATTGTATAGTTACATGAATCTATCAACCAATCACCAAATTCTCATGAAAAAGAGGCTGAAAAACAATTCCGATGAGAAGCTTGCTTTTCTCCTCAACCCCAATTTGCCGGAAATTTGTGGGTTTGCATGTAAATGGGGCCCAAGGGAACCTGATACAGATGCTCGTGTCGAAGCCATAACAAACCGAAAACACAAGAATAAACTAATCCGGATTTATGAATTCCGCAGGGTAATTAAATAAATAAACTTATAGGGGAGTCTTACCAACGCGTCTAAATTCTAATAAATCAAAAAGGACACTTATCTGTTTAAACTAACAGGGACATACGCCAACTAGAACAACGATCTTCCATGAGTGAAAAACTTCTAATTATTTAAATGTAAGAGCTGTGCAAGCGTTCCTCTTTGAAAAATACTCTGGAACTTGGTTAATATACTCTCCGAATTTTTAGCTATCATTCGTCAATGAACTGTTCAAAATTAATGTC